>CAWUDS030007208.1:0-24735 GCA_963859935.3 Lathyrus sativus
AGAAAAATATTGAATATTCTTAGATGTAATATACCATAGGTCATTGTGAATACGATGAATATAAACAATATGGAGGTTGAATATTTTATTTTAACTGTTACGCATATGTACAAATAATGGGTCATTCATTTGTAGTCTCTTAACTTAATTTTTTAGAGGTGAAGAAACCAAAATTTTGGTGATGGAGCAGAAGAAATATATAGTAATTGTTTACATCTATTATATCATAATACAATTTGATTATTGTGAACACAAATAACATTGAGATTGAATATTTAATTTTAGTGATTACCCATATAGATATAATTTATTTGTCATTTATTTATAGTCTTTTAACTCTAAGGCTTAGTGACGAAGAAACATGAAATATGGTGACGGAGAAGAAACATATTTAATATGTATTTACATCTAATAAACCATAATTCAATGTGAAAACGGTAAATATCGATAAATTTTAGCTTGATTATTTATTTTAATTATTACCTATTTTATAAAAAATATATGTCATGAATTATAGTCTTTTAACCTTGTTTTTAGTGGGGAAAAACCTAAAATTTTGTCAAGGAGTAGAAAAATAAAATATATTTAATTTCTTACATCTACTATAGTGTATTATGATTTTTGCTTAGTGATAAAAAAAAACATAAAACATTGGGATGATGAAGAAAAATATAGAATAGTTTTAGATGTAATATACCATAAGTCAATGTGAATACGGTGAATATAAATGATATTGAGCTTGATTATTTTATTTTAATTGTTATACATATGTATAAATTATGGGTCATTCATTTGTAGTCTCTTTACTTAGTTTTTGAGAGGTGAAGGAACCAAAATTTTGGTGATGGAGAAGAAGAAAAATATAGAGATTTTTTACATCTATTATACCATAATACAATGTGATTATGGTGAGCACAAATAACTTTGAGATTGAATATTTAATTTTAGTGGTTACCCATGTAGATATAATTTATTTGTAATTCATTTATAATTTTTGAACTCTGTGGCTTACTGACGAAGAAACATGAAATTTGATGATAGAGAAGAAACATATTGAATATATTTACATCAAATTTATGATAATTCAATGTGAAAATGGTAAATATAAAAAATTTGAGTTTGGTTATTTAATATTAATTTTTACCTATATTATATAAAATATATGTCATGGATTATAGTCTTTTAACTTTGTTTTTTAATGGGGAAAAACCTAAAATTTTGAGATGAAGTTGAAAAATTAAATATAATTAACTTTTGTATATCTACTATAGTGTATTATGTTTGACGCTTAGTGATAAAAAAACCTAAAACTTTGGGATGGTGAAGAAAAATATTGAATATTCTTAGATGTAATATACCATAGGTCATTGTGAGTACAATGAATATAAACAATATGGAGGTTGATTATTTTTATTTAATTGTTATGCATATGTATAAATTACGGGTCATTCATTTGTAGTCTCTTAACTTAGTTTCTTAGAGTTGAAGAAACCAAAATTTTGGTGATGGAGAAGAAGAAAAACATAGAAATTTATTACATCTATTATACCATAATACAATGTTATTATGGTGAATATAAATAACACTGAGATTGAATATTTACCTTTAGTGATTACCCATGTAGATATAATTTATTTGTCATTCATTCATAGTTTTTTAACTCTGTGGCTTACTGGCGAAGAAACATGAAGTTTTATGATGGAGAAGAAACATATTGAATGTATTTACATCTAATAAACCATAATTTAATGTGAAAATGGTAAATATCAATAAATTTTAGCTTGATTATTTATTTTAATTATTACCCATTTTATAAAAAATACATGTTATGGATTATAGTCTTTTAACTTTGTTTTTTATAGGGGAAAATCCTAAAACTTTGTGATGGATAAGAAAAATTAAATATAATTAACTTTTTTACATCCACTATAGTCTACTATGTTTTTTTGGTTAGTGATAAAAAAAACATAAAACTTTGGGATGGTGAAGAAAAATATTGAATATTTTTAGATGCAATATACCACAAAGTCAATGTGATTACGATGAATATAAATAATATTGAGCTTGATTATTTTATTTTAATTGTTATGAATATGTATAAATTAATAGCAATTCATTTGTAGTCTCTTATGTTAGTTTCTTAGTGGTGAAGAAATCCAAATTTTGGTGATGGAGAAGAAAAAAAATATATAAATTTTTTACATCTATTATACCATAATACAATGTGATTATGGTGAATAAAATAACATTGAGATTGAATATTTAATTTTAGTGATTACCCATGTAGATATAATTTATTTGTCATTCATTCATTCATAGTTTTTTAAGTCTTTGGCGAAGAAACATGAAATTTGGTTATGGAGAAGAAACATATTGAATATATTTACATTTAATTTTCGATAATTCAATGTGAAAAATTGTAAATATAAATAAATTTGATCTTAGTTATTTAATATTAATTTTAAGGTATATTATATAAAATATATGTCAAGGATTATAGTCTTTTAACTTTGTTTTTTTGTCGAGAAAAACCTAAAATTTTGAGATGGAGTAGAAAAATTAAATGTAATTAACTTTTTTTTACATCTAATATAGTGTATTATGTTTGATACTTAGTGATAAAAAACCTAAAAGTTTGGGATGGTGAAGAAAAATATTGAATATTCTTAGATGTAATATACCATAGGTCATTGTGAATACGATGAATATAAACAATATGGAGGTTGAATATTTTATTTTAACTGTTACGCATATGTACAAATAATGGGTCATTCATTTGTAGTCTCTTAACTTAGTTTTTTAGAGGTGAAGAAACCAAAATTTTGGTGATGGAGCAGAAGAAATATATAGTAATTGTTTACATCTATTATATCATAATACAATTTGATTATTGTGAACACAAATAACATTGAGATTGAATATTTAATTTTAGTGATTACCCATATAGATATAATTTATTTGTCATTTATTTATAGTCTTTTAACTCTAAGGCTTAGTGACGAAGAAACATGAAATATGGTGACGGAGAAGAAACATATTTAATATGTATTTACATCTAATAAACCATAATTCAATGTGAAAACGGTAAATATCGATAAATTTTAGCTTGATTATTTATTTTAATTATTACCTATTTTATAAAAAATATATGTCATGAATTATAGTCTTTTAACCTTGTTTTTAGTGGGGAAAAACCTAAAATTTTGTCAAGGAGTAGAAAAATAAAATATATTTAATTTCTTACATCTACTATAGTGTATTATGATTTTTGCTTAGTGATAAAAAAAAACATAAAACATTGGGATGATGAAGAAAAATATAGAATAGTTTTAGATGTAATATACCATAAGTCAATGTGAATACGGTGAATATAAATGATATTGAGCTTGATTATTTTATTTTAATTGTTATACATATGTATAAATTATGGGTCATTCATTTGTAGTCTCTTTACTTAGTTTTTGAGAGGTGAAGGAACCAAAATTTTGGTGATGGAGAAGAAGAAAAATATAGAGATTTTTTACATCTATTATACCATAATACAATGTGATTATGGTGAGCACAAATAACTTTGAGATTGAATATTTAATTTTAGTGGTTACCCATGTAGATATAATTTATTTGTAATTCATTTATAATTTTGAACTCTGTGGCTTACTGACGAAGAAACATGAAATTTGATGATAGAGAAGAAACATATTGAATATATTTACATCAAATTTATGATAATTCAATGTGAAAATGGTAAATATAAAAAATTTGAGTTTGATTATTTAATATTAATTTTTTACCTATATTATATAAAATATATGTCATGGATTACAGTCTTTTAACTTTGTTTTTTAATGGGGAAAAACCTAAAATTTTGAGATGAAGTTGAAAAATTAAATATAATTAACTTTTGTATATCTACTATAGTGTATTATGTTTGACGCTTAGTGATAAAAAAACCTAAAACTTTGGGATGGTGAAGAAAAATATTGAATATTCTTAGATGTAATATACCATAGGTCATTGTGAGTACAATGAATATAAACAATATGGAGGTTGATTATTTTTATTTAATTGTTATGCATATGTATAAATTACGGGTCATTCATTTGTAGTCTCTTAACTTAGTTTCTTAGAGTTGAAGAAACCAAAATTTTGGTGATGGAGAAGAAGAAAAACATAGAAATTTATTACATCTATTATACCATAATACAATGTTATTATGGTGAATATAAATAACACTGAGATTGAATATTTACCTTTAGTGATTACCCATGTAGATATAATTTATTTGTCATTCATTCATAGTTTTTTAACTCTGTGGCTTACTGGCGAAGAAACATGAAGTTTTATGATGGAGAAGAAACATATTGAATGTATTTACATCTAATAAACCATAATTTAATGTGAAAATGGTAAATATCAATAAATTTTAGCTTGATTATTTATTTTAATTATTACCCATTTTATAAAAAATACATGTTATGGATTATAGTCTTTTAACTTTGTTTTTTATAGGGGAAAATCCTAAAACTTTGTGATGGATAAGAAAAATTAAATATAATTAACTTTTTTACATCCACTATAGTCTACTATGTTTTTTGGTTAGTGATAAAAAAAACATAAAACTTTGGGATGGTGAAGAAAAATATTGAATATTTTTAGATGCAATATACCACAAAGTCAATGTGATTACGATGAATATAAATAATATTGAGCTTGATTATTTTATTTTAATTGTTATGAATATGTATAAATTAATAGCAATTCATTTGTAGTCTCTTATGTTAGTTTCTTAGTGGTGAAGAAATCCAAATTTTGGTGATGGAGAAGAAAAAAAATATATAAATTTTTTACATCTATTATACCATAATACAATGTGATTATGGTGAATAAAATAACATTGAGATTGAATATTTAATTTTAGTGATTACCCATGTAGATATAATTTATTTGTCATTCATTCATTCATAGTTTTTTAAGTCTTTGGCGAAGAAACATGAAATTTGGTTATGGAGAAGAAACATATTGAATATATTTACATTTAATTTTCGATAATTCAATGTGAAAAATTGTAAATATAAATAAATTTGATCTTAGTTATTTAATATTAATTTTAAGGTATATTATATAAAATATATGTCAAGGATTATAGTCTTTTAACTTTGTTTTTTTGTCGAGAAAAACCTAAAATTTTGAGATGGAGTAGAAAAATTAAATGTAATTAACTTTTTTTTACATCTAATATAGTGTATTATGTTTGATACTTAGTGATAAAAAACCTAAAAGTTTGGGATGGTGAAGAAAAATATTGAATATTCTTAGATGTAATATACCATAGGTCATTGTGAATACGATGAATATAAACAATATGGAGGTTGAATATTTTATTTTAACTGTTACGCATATGTACAAATAATGGGTCATTCATTTGTAGTCTCTTAACTTAGTTTTTTAGAGGTGAAGAAACCAAAATTTTGGTGATGGAGCAGAAGAAATATATAGTAATTGTTTACATCTATTATATCATAATACAATTTGATTATTGTGAACACAAATAACATTGAGATTGAATATTTAATTTTAGTGATTACCCATATAGATATAATTTATTTGTCATTTATTTATAGTCTTTTAACTCTAAGGCTTAGTGACGAAGAAACATGAAATATGGTGACGGAGAAGAAACATATTTAATATGTATTTACATCTAATAAACCATAATTCAATGTGAAAACGGTAAATATCGATAAATTTTAGCTTGATTATTTATTTTAATTATTACCTATTTTATAAAAAATATATGTCATGAATTATAGTCTTTTAACCTTGTTTTTAGTGGGGAAAAAACCTAAAATTTTGTCAAGGAGTAGAAAAATAAAATATATTTAATTTCTTACATCTACTATAGTGTATTATGATTTTTGCTTAGTGATAAAAAAAACATAAAACATTGGGATGATGAAGAAAAATATAGAATAGTTTTAGATGTAATATACCATAAGTCAATGTGAATACGGTGAATATAAATGATATTGAGCTTGATTATTTTATTTTAATTGTTATACATATGTATAAATTATGGGTCATTCATTTGTAGTCTCTTTACTTAGTTTTTTAGAGGTGAAGGAACCAAAATTTTGGTGATGGAGAAGAAGAAAAATATAGAGATTTTTTACATCTATTATACCATAATACAATGTGATTATGGTGAGCACAAATAACTTTGAGATTGAATATTTAATTTTAGTGGTTACCCATGTAGATATAATTTATTTGTAATTCATTTATAATTTTTGAACTCTGTGGCTTACTGACGAAGAAACATGAAATTTGATGATAGAGAAGAAACATATTGAATATATTTACATCAAATTTATGATAATTCAATGTGAAAATGGTAAATATAAAAAATTTGAGTTTGGTTATTTAATATTAATTTTTACCTATATTATATAAAATATATGTCATGGATTATAGTCTTTTAACTTTGTTTTTTAATGGGGAAAAACCTAAAATTTTGAGATGAAGTTGAAAATTAAATATAATTAACTTTTGTATATCTACTATAGTGTATTATGTTTGATGCTTAGTGATAAAAAAACCTAAAACTTTGGGATGGTGAAGAAAAATATTGAATATTCTTAGATGTAATATACCATAGGTCATTGTGAGTACAATGAATATAAACAATATGGAGGTTGATTATTTTTATTTAATTGTTATGCATATGTATAAATTACGGGTCATTCATTTGTAGTCTCTTAACTTAGTTTCTTAGAGTTGAAGAAACCAAAATTTTGGTGATGGAGAAGAAGAAAAACATAGAAATTTATTACATCTATTATACCATAATACAATGTTATTATGGTGAATATAAATAACACTGAGATTGAATATTTACCTTTAGTGATTACCCATGTAGATATAATTTATTTGTCATTCATTCATAGTTTTTTAACTCTGTGGCTTACTGGCGAAGAAACATGAAGTTTTATGATGGAGAAGAAACATATTGAATGTATTTACATCTAATAAACCATAATTTAATGTGAAAATGGTAAATATCAATAAATTTTAGCTTGATTATTTATTTTAATTATTACCTATTTTATAAAAAATACATGTTATGGATTATAGTCTTTTAACTTTGTTTTTTATAGGGGAAAATCCTAAAACTTTGTGATGGATAAGAAAAATTAAATATAATTAACTTTTTTACATCCACTATAGTCTACTATGTTTTTTGGTTAGTGATAAAAAAAACATAAAACTTTGGGATGGTGAAGAAAAATATTGAATATTTTTAGATGCAATATACCACAAAGTCAATGTGATTACGATGAATATAAATAATATTGAGCTTGATTATTTTATTTTAATTGTTATGAATATGTATAAATTAATAGCAATTCATTTGTAGTCTCTTATGCTAGTTTCTTAGTGGTGAAGAAATCCAAATTTTGGTGATGGAGAAGAAAAAAAATATATAAATTTTTTACATCTATTATACCATAATACAATGTGATTATGGTGAATACAAATAACATTGAGATTGAATATTTAATTTTAGTGATTACCCATGTAAATATAATTTATTTGTCATTCATTCATTCATAGTTTTTTAAGTCTTTGGCGAAGAAACATGAAATTTGGTTATGGAGAAGAAACATATTGAATATATTTACATTTAATTTTCGATAATTCAATGTGAAAAATTGTAAATATAAATAAATTTGATCTTAGTTATTTAATATTAATTTTAAGGTATATTATATAAAATATATGTCAAGGATTATAGTCTTTTAACTTTGTTTTTTTGTCGAGAAAAACCTAAAATTTTGAGATGGAGTAGAAAAATTAAATATAATTAACTTTTTTTACATCTAATATAGTGTATTATGTTTGATACTTAGTGATAAAAAACCTAAAAGTTTGGGATGGTGAAGAAAAATATTGAATATTCTTAGATGTAATATACCATAGGTCATTGTGAATACGATGAATATAAACAATATGGAGGTTGAATATTTTATTTTAACTGTTACGCATATGTACAAATAATGGGTCATTCATTTGTAGTCTCTTAACTTAATTTTTTAGAGGTGAAGAAACCAAAATTTTGGTGATGGAGCAGAAGAAATATATAGTAATTGTTTACATCTATTATATCATAATACAATTTGATTATTGTGAACACAAATAACATTGAGATTGAATATTTAATTTTAGTGATTACCCATATAGATATAATTTATTTGTCATTTATTTATAGTCTTTTAACTCTAAGGCTTAGTGACGAAGAAACATGAAATATGGTGACGGAGAAGAAACATATTTAATATGTATTTACATCTAATAAACCATAATTCAATGTGAAAACGGTAAATATCGATAAATTTTAGCTTGATTATTTATTTTAATTATTACCTATTTTATAAAAAATATATGTCATGAATTATAGTCTTTTAACCTTGTTTTTAGTGGGGAAAAACCTAAAATTTTGTCAAGGAGTAGAAAAATAAAATATATTTAATTTCTTACATCTACTATAGTGTATTATGATTTTTGCTTAGTGATAAAAAAAAACATAAAACATTGGGATGATGAAGAAAAATATAGAATAGTTTTAGATGTAATATACCATAAGTCAATGTGAATACGGTGAATATAAATGATATTGAGCTTGATTATTTTATTTTAATTGTTATACATATGTATAAATTACGGGTCATTCATTTGTAGTCTCTTTACTTAGTTTTTTAGAGGTGAAGGAACCAAAATTTTGGTGATGGAGAAGAAGAAAAATATAGAGATTTTTTACATCTATTATACCATAATACAATGTGATTATGGTGAGCACAAATAACTTTGAGATTGAATATTTAATTTTAGTGGTTACCCATGTAGATATAATTTATTTGTAATTCATTTATAATTTTTGAACTCTGTGGCTTACTGACGAAGAAACATGAAATTTGATGATAGAGAAGAAACATATTGAATATATTTACATCAAATTTATGATAATTCAATGTGAAAATGGTAAATATAAAAAATTTGAGTTTGGTTATTTAATATTAATTTTTACCTATATTATATAAAATATATGTCATGGATTATAGTCTTTTAACTTTGTTTTTTAATGGGGAAAAACCTAAAATTTTGAGATGAAGTTGAAAAATTAAATATAATTAACTTTTGTATATCTACTATAGTGTATTATGTTTGATGCTTAGTGATAAAAAAACCTAAAACTTTGGGATGGTGAAGAAAAATATTGAATATTCTTAGATGTAATATACCATAGGTCATTGTGAGTACAATGAATATAAACAATATGGAGGTTGATTATTTTTATTTAATTGTTATGCATATGTATAAATTACGGGTCATTCATTTGTAGTCTCTTAACTTAGTTTCTTAGAGTTGAAGAAACCAAAATTTTGGTGATGGAGAAGAAGAAAAACATAGAAATTTATTACATCTATTATACCATAATACAATGTTATTATGGTGAATATAAATAACACTGAGATTGAATATTTACCTTTAGTGATTACCCATGTAGATATAATTTATTTGTCATTCATTCATAGTTTTTTAACTCTGTGGCTTACTGGCGAAGAAACATGAAGTTTTATGATGGAGAAGAAACATATTGAATGTATTTACATCTAATAAACCATAATTTAATGTGAAAATGGTAAATATCAATAAATTTTAGCTTGATTATTTATTTTAATTATTACCTATTTTATAAAAAATACATGTTATGGATTATAGTCTTTTAACTTTGTTTTTTATAGGGGAAAATCCTAAAACTTTGTGATGGATAAGAAAAATTAAATATAATTAACTTTTTTACATCCACTATAGTCTACTATGTTTTTTGGTTAGTGATAAAAAAAACATAAAACTTTGGGATGGTGAAGAAAAATATTGAATATTTTTAGATGCAATATACCACAAAGTCAATGTGATTACGATGAATATAAATAATATTGAGCTTGATTATTTTATTTTAATTGTTATGAATATGTATAAATTAATAGCAATTCATTTGTAGTCTCTTATGTTAGTTTCTTAGTGGTGAAGAAATCCAAATTTTGGTGATGGAGAAGAAAAAAAATATATAAATTTTTTACATCTATTATACCATAATACAATGTGATTATGGTGAATACAAATAACATTGAGATTGAATATTTAATTTTAGTGATTACCCATGTAGATATAATTTATTTGTCATTCATTCATTCATAGTTTTTTAAGTCTTTGGCGAAGAAACATGAAATTTGGTTATGGAGAAGAAACATATTGAATATATTTACATTTAATTTTCGATAATTCAATGTGAAAAATTGTAAATATAAATAAATTTGATCTTAGTTATTTAATATTAATTTTAAGGTATATTATATAAAATATATGTCAAGGATTATAGTCTTTTAACTTTGTTTTTTTGTCGAGAAAAACCTAAAATTTTGAGATGGAGTAGAAAAATTAAATATAATTAACTTTTTTTACATCTAATATAGTGTATTATGTTTGATACTTAGTGATAAAAAACCTAAAAGTTTGGGATGGTGAAGAAAAATATTGAATATTCTTAGATGTAATATACCATAGGTCATTGTGAATACGATGAATATAAACAATATGGAGGTTGAATATTTTATTTTAACTGTTACGCATATGTACAAATTATGGGTCATTCATTTGTAGTCTCTTAACTTAGTTTTTTAGAGGTGAAGAAACCAAAATTTTGGTGATGGAGCAGAAGAAATATATAGTAATTGTTTACATCTATTATATCATAATACAATTTGATTATTGTGAACACAAATAACATTGAGATTGAATATTTAATTTTAGTGATTACCCATATAGATATAATTTATTTGTCATTTATTTATAGTCTTTTAACTCTAAGGCTTAGTGACGAAGAAACATGAAATATGGTGACGGAGAAGAAACATATTTAATATGTATTTACATCTAATAAACCATAATTCAATGTGAAAACGGTAAATATCGATAAATTTTAGCTTGATTATTTATTTTAATTATTACCTATTTTATAAAAAATATATGTCATGAATTATAGTCTTTTAACCTTGTTTTTAGTGGGGAAAAACCTAAAATTTTGTCAAGGAGTAGAAAAATAAAATATATTTAATTTCTTACATCTACTATAGTGTATTATGATTTTTGCTTAGTGATAAAAAAAAACATAAAACATTGGGATGATGAAGAAAAATATAGAATAGTTTTAGATGTAATATACCATAAGTCAATGTGAATACGGTGAATATAAATGATATTGAGCTTGATTATTTTATTTTAATTGTTATACATATGTATAAATTATGGGTCATTCATTTGTAGTCTCTTTACTTAGTTTTTGAGAGGTGAAGGAACCAAAATTTTGGTGATGGAGAAGAAGAAAAATATAGAGATTTTTTACATCTATTATACCATAATACAATGTGATTATGGTGAGCACAAATAACTTTGAGATTGAATATTTAATTTTAGTGGTTACCCATGTAGATATAATTTATTTGTAATTCATTTATAATTTTTGAACTCTGTGGCTTACTGACGAAGAAACATGAAATTTGATGATAGAGAAGAAACATATTGAATATATTTACATCAAATTTATGATAATTCAATGTGAAAATGGTAAATATAAAAAATTTGAGTTTGGTTATTTAATATTAATTTTTACCTATATTATATAAAATATATGTCATGGATTATAGTCTTTTAACTTTGTTTTTTAATGGGGAAAAACCTAAAATTTTGAGATGAAGTTGAAAAATTAAATATAATTAACTTTTGTATATCTACTATAGTGTATTATGTTTGACGCTTAGTGATAAAAAAACCTAAAACTTTGGGATGGTGAAGAAAAATATTGAATATTCTTAGATGTAATATACCATAGGTCATTGTGAGTACAATGAATATAAACAATATGGAGGTTGATTATTTTTATTTAATTGTTATGCATATGTATAAATTACGGGTCATTCATTTGTAGTCTCTTAACTTAGTTTCTTAGAGTTGAAGAAACCAAAATTTTGGTGATGGAGAAGAAGAAAAACATAGAAATTTATTACATCTATTATACCATAATACAATGTTATTATGGTGAATATAAATAACACTGAGATTGAATATTTACCTTTAGTGATTACCCATGTAGATATAATTTATTTGTCATTCATTCATAGTTTTTTAACTCTGTGGCTTACTGGCGAAGAAACATGAAGTTTTATGATGGAGAAGAAACATATTGAATGTATTTACATCTAATAAACCATAATTTAATGTGAAAATGGTAAATATCAATAAATTTTAGCTTGATTATTTATTTTAATTATTACCCATTTTATAAAAAATACATGTTATGGATTATAGTCTTTTAACTTTGTTTTTTATAGGGGAAAATCCTAAAACTTTGTGATGGATAAGAAAAATTAAATATAATTAACTTTTTTACATCCACTATAGTCTACTATGTTTTTTGGTTAGTGATAAAAAAAACATAAAACTTTGGGATGGTGAAGAAAAATATTGAATATTTTTAGATGCAATATACCACAAAGTCAATGTGATTACGATGAATATAAATAATATTGAGCTTGATTATTTTATTTTAATTGTTATGAATATGTATAAATTAATAGCAATTCATTTGTAGTCTCTTATGTTAGTTTCTTAGTGGTGAAGAAATCCAAATTTTGGTGATGGAGAAGAAAAAAAATATATAAATTTTTTACATCTATTATACCATAATACAATGTGATTATGGTGAATAAAATAACATTGAGATTGAATATTTAATTTTAGTGATTACCCATGTAGATATAATTTATTTGTCATTCATTCATTCATAGTTTTTTAAGTCTTTGGCGAAGAAACATGAAATTTGGTTATGGAGAAGAAACATATTGAATATATTTACATTTAATTTTCGATAATTCAATGTGAAAAATTGTAAATATAAATAAATTTGATCTTAGTTATTTAATATTAATTTTAAGGTATATTATATAAAATATATGTCAAGGATTATAGTCTTTTAACTTTGTTTTTTTGTCGAGAAAAACCTAAAATTTTGAGATGGAGTAGAAAAATTAAATGTAATTAACTTTTTTTTACATCTAATATAGTGTATTATGTTTGATACTTAGTGATAAAAAACCTAAAAGTTTGGGATGGTGAAGAAAAATATTGAATATTCTTAGATGTAATATACCATAGGTCATTGTGAATACGATGAATATAAACAATATGGAGGTTGAATATTTTATTTTAACTGTTACGCATATGTACAAATAATGGGTCATTCATTTGTAGTCTCTTAACTTAGTTTTTTAGAGGTGAAGAAACCAAAATTTTGGTGATGGAGCAGAAGAAATATATAGTAATTGTTTACATCTATTATATCATAATACAATTTGATTATTGTGAACACAAATAACATTGAGATTGAATATTTAATTTTAGTGATTACCCATATAGATATAATTTATTTGTCATTTATTTATAGTCTTTTAACTCTAAGGCTTAGTGACGAAGAAACATGAAATATGGTGACGGAGAAGAAACATATTTAATATGTATTTACATCTAATAAACCATAATTCAATGTGAAAACGGTAAATATCGATAAATTTTAGCTTGATTATTTATTTTAATTATTACCTATTTTATAAAAAATATATGTCATGAATTATAGTCTTTTAACCTTGTTTTTAGTGGGGAAAAACCTAAAATTTTGTCAAGGAGTAGAAAAATAAAATATATTTAATTTCTTACATCTACTATAGTGTATTATGATTTTTGCTTAGTGATAAAAAAAAACATAAAACATTGGGATGATGAAGAAAAATATAGAATAGTTTTAGATGTAATATACCATAAGTCAATGTGAATACGGTGAATATAAATGATATTGAGCTTGATTATTTTATTTTAATTGTTATACATATGTATAAATTATGGGTCATTCATTTGTAGTCTCTTTACTTAGTTTTTGAGAGGTGAAGGAACCAAAATTTTGGTGATGGAGAAGAAGAAAAATATAGAGATTTTTTACATCTATTATACCATAATACAATGTGATTATGGTGAGCACAAATAACTTTGAGATTGAATATTTAATTTTAGTGGTTACCCATGTAGATATAATTTATTTGTAATTCATTTATAATTTTTGAACTCTGTGGCTTACTGACGAAGAAACATGAAATTTGATGATAGAGAAGAAACATATTGAATATATTTACATCAAATTTATGATAATTCAATGTGAAAATGGTAAATATAAAAAATTTGAGTTTGGTTATTTAATATTAATTTTTACCTATATTATATAAAATATATGTCATGGATTACAGTCTTTTAACTTTGTTTTTTAATGGGGAAAAACCTAAAATTTTGAGATGAAGTTGAAAAATTAAATATAATTAACTTTTGTATATCTACTATAGTGTATTATGTTTGACGCTTAGTGATAAAAAAACCTAAAACTTTGGGATGGTGAAGAAAAATATTGAATATTCTTAGATGTAATATACCATAGGTCATTGTGAGTACAATGAATATAAACAATATGGAGGTTGATTATTTTTATTTAATTGTTATGCATATGTATAAATTACGGGTCATTCATTTGTAGTCTCTTAACTTAGTTTCTTAGAGTTGAAGAAACCAAAATTTTGGTGATGGAGAAGAAGAAAAACATAGAAATTTATTACATCTATTATACCATAATACAATGTTATTATGGTGAATATAAATAACACTGAGATTGAATATTTACCTTTAGTGATTACCCATGTAGATATAATTTATTTGTCATTCATTCATAGTTTTTTAACTCTGTGGCTTACTGGCGAAGAAACATGAAGTTTTATGATGGAGA
Source organism: Lathyrus sativus (assembly GCA_963859935.3). Classification (NCBI taxonomy): domain Eukaryota; kingdom Viridiplantae; phylum Streptophyta; class Magnoliopsida; order Fabales; family Fabaceae; genus Lathyrus; species Lathyrus sativus. The sequence continues at coordinate 14,936 of CAWUDS030007208.1, forward strand.
AGAAACATATTGAATGTATTTACATCTAATAAACCATAATTTAATGTGAAAATGGTAAATATCAAAAAATTTTAGCTTGATTATTTATTTTAATTATTACCCATTTTATAAAAAATACATGTTATGGATTATAGTCTTTTAACTTTGTTTTTTATAGGGGAAAATCCTAAAACTTTGTGATGGATAAGAAAAATTAAATATAATTAACTTTTTTACATCCACTATAGTCTACTATGTTTTTTGGTTAGTGATAAAAAAAACATAAAACTTTGGGATGGTGAAGAAAAATATTGAATATTTTTAGATGCAATATACCACAAAGTCAATGTGATTACGATGAATATAAATAATATTGAGCTTGATTATTTTATTTTAATTGTTATGAATATGTATAAATTAATAGCAATTCATTTGTAGTCTCTTATGTTAGTTTCTTAGTGGTGAAGAAATCCAAATTTTGGTGATGGAGAAGAAAAAAAATATATAAATTTTTTACATCTATTATACCATAATACAATGTGATTATGGTGAATAAAATAACATTGAGATTGAATATTTAATTTTAGTGATTACCCATGTAGATATAATTTATTTGTCATTCATTCATTCATAGTTTTTTAAGTCTTTGGCGAAGAAACATGAAATTTGGTTATGGAGAAGAAACATATTGAATATATTTACATTTAATTTTCGATAATTCAATGTGAAAAATTGTAAATATAAATAAATTTGATCTTAGTTATTTAATATTAATTTTAAGGTATATTATATAAAATATATGTCAAGGATTATAGTCTTTTAACTTTGTTTTTTTGTCGAGAAAAACCTAAAATTTTGAGATGGAGTAGAAAAATTAAATGTAATTAACTTTTTTTTACATCTAATATAGTGTATTATGTTTGATACTTAGTGATAAAAAACCTAAAAGTTTGGGATGGTGAAGAAAAATATTGAATATTCTTAGATGTAATATACCATAGGTCATTGTGAATACGATGAATATAAACAATATGGAGGTTGAATATTTTATTTTAACTGTTACGCATATGTACAAATAATGGGTCATTCATTTGTAGTCTCTTAACTTAGTTTTTTAGAGGTGAAGAAACCAAAATTTTGGTGATGGAGCAGAAGAAATATATAGTAATTGTTTACATCTATTATATCATAATACAATTTGATTATTGTGAACACAAATAACATTGAGATTGAATATTTAATTTTAGTGATTACCCATATAGATATAATTTATTTGTCATTTATTTATAGTCTTTTAACTCTAAGGCTTAGTGACGAAGAAACATGAAATATGGTGACGGAGAAGAAACATATTTAATATGTATTTACATCTAATAAACCATAATTCAATGTGAAAACGGTAAATATCGATAAATTTTAGCTTGATTATTTATTTTAATTATTACCTATTTTATAAAAAATATATGTCATGAATTATAGTCTTTTAACCTTGTTTTTAGTGGGGAAAAACCTAAAATTTTGTCAAGGAGTAGAAAAATAAAATATATTTAATTTCTTACATCTACTATAGTGTATTATGATTTTTGCTTAGTGATAAAAAAAAACATAAAACATTGGGATGATGAAGAAAAATATAGAATAGTTTTAGATGTAATATACCATAAGTCAATGTGAATACGGTGAATATAAATGATATTGAGCTTGATTATTTTATTTTAATTGTTATACATATGTATAAATTATGGGTCATTCATTTGTAGTCTCTTTACTTAGTTTTTTAGAGGTGAAGGAACCAAAATTTTGGTGATGGAGAAGAAGAAAAATATAGAGATTTTTTACATCTATTATACCATAATACAATGTGATTATGGTGAGCACAAATAACTTTGAGATTGAATATTTAATTTTAGTGGTTACCCATGTAGATATAATTTATTTGTAATTCATTTATAATTTTTGAACTCTGTGGCTTACTGACGAAGAAACATGAAATTTGATGATAGAGAAGAAACATATTGAATATATTTACATCAAATTTATGATAATTCAATGTGAAAATGGTAAATATAAAAAATTTGAGTTTGGTTATTTAATATTAATTTTTACCTATATTATATAAAATATATGTCATGGATTACAGTCTTTTAACTTTGTTTTTTAATGGGGAAAACCTAAAATTTTGAGATGAAGTTGAAAAATTAAATATAATTAACTTTTGTATATCTACTATAGTGTATTATGTTTGACGCTTAGTGATAAAAAAACCTAAAACTTTGGGATGGTGAAGAAAAATATTGAATATTCTTAGATGTAATATACCATAGGTCATTGTGAGTACAATGAATATAAACAATATGGAGGTTGATTATTTTTATTTAATTGTTATGCATATGTATAAATTACGGGTCATTCATTTGTAGTCTCTTAACTTAGTTTCTTAGAGTTGAAGAAACCAAAATTTTGGTGATGGAGAAGAAGAAAAACATAGAAATTTATTACATCTATTATACCATAATACAATGTTATTATGGTGAATATAAATAACAATGAGATTGAATATTTATCATTAGTGATTACCCATGTAGATATAATTTATTTGTCATTCATTCATAGTTTTTTAACTCTGTGGCTTACTGGCGAAGAAACATGAAATTTTGTGATGGAGAAGAAACATATTGAATGTATTTACATCTAATAAACCATAATTTAATGTGAAAATGGTAAATATCAATAAATTTTAGCTTGATTATTTATTTTAATTATTACCTATTTTATAAAAAATACATGTTATGGATTATAGTCTTTTAACTTTGTTTTTTATAGGGGAAAATCCTAAAACTTTGTGATGGATAAGAAAAATGAAATATAATTAACTTTTTTACATCCACTATAGTCTACTATGTTTTTTGGTTAGTGATAAAAAAAACATAAAACTTTGGGATGGTGAAGAAAAATATTGAATATTTTTAGATGCAATATACCACAAAGTCAATGTGATTACGATGAATATAAATAATATTGAGCTTGATTATTTTATTTTAATTGTTATGAATATGTATAAATTAATAGAAATTCATTTGTAGTCTCTTATGTTAGTTTCTTAGTGGTGAAGAAATCCAAATTTTGGTGATGGAGAAGAAAAAAAATATAGAAATTTTTTACATCTATTATACCATAATACAATGTGATTATGGTGAATAAAATAACATTGAGATTGAATATTTAATTTTAGTGATTACCCATGTAGATATAATTTATTTGTCATTCATTCATTCATAGTTTTTTAAGTCTTTGGCGAAGAAACATGAAATTTGGTTATGGAGAAGAAACATATTGAATATATTTACATTTAATTTTCGATAATTCAATGTGAAAAATTGTAAATATAAATAAATTTGATCTTAGTTATTTAATATTAATTTTAAGGTATATTATATAAAATATATGTCAAGGATTATAGTCTTTTAACTTTGTTTTTTTGTCGAGAAAAACCTAAAATTTTGAGATGGAGTAGAAAAATTAAATGTAATTAACTTTTTTTTACATCTAATATAGTGTATTATGTTTGATACTTAGTGATAAAAAACCTAAAAGTTTGGGATGGTGAAGAAAAATATTGAATATTCTTAGATGTAATATACCATAGGTCATTGTGAATACGATGAATATAAACAATATGGAGGTTGAATATTTTATTTTAACTGTTACGCATATGTACAAATAATGGGTCATTCATTTGTAGTCTCTTAACTTAGTTTTTTAGAGGTGAAGAAACCAAAATTTTGGTGATGGAGCAGAAGAAATATATAGTAATTGTTTACATCTATTATATCATAATACAATTTGATTATTGTGAACACAAATAACATTGAGATTGAATATTTAATTTTAGTGATTACCCATATAGATATAATTTATTTGTCATTTATTTATAGTCTTTTAACTCTAAGGCTTAGTGACGAAGAAACATGAAATATGGTGACGGAGAAGAAACATATTTAATATGTATTTACATCTAATAAACCATAATTCAATGTGAAAACGGTAAATATCGATAAATTTTAGCTTGATTATTTATTTTAATTATTACCTATTTTATAAAAAATATATGTCATGAATTATAGTCTTTTAACCTTGTTTTTAGTGGGGAAAAACCTAAAATTTTGTCAAGGAGTAGAAAAATAAAATATATTTAATTTCTTACATCTACTATAGTGTATTATGATTTTTGCTTAGTGATAAAAAAAACATAAAACATTGGGATGATGAAGAAAAATATAGAATAGTTTTAGATGTAATATACCATAAGTCAATGTGAATACGGTGAATATAAATGATATTGAGCTTGATTATTTTATTTTAATTGTTATACATATGTATAAATTATGGGTCATTCATTTGTAGTCTCTTTACTTAGTTTTTGAGAGGTGAAGGAACCAAAATTTTGGTGATGGAGAAGAAGAAAAATATAGAGATTTTTTACATCTATTATACCATAATACAATGTGATTATGGTGAGCACAAATAACTTTGAGATTGAATATTTAATTTTAGTGGTTACCCATGTAGATATAATTTATTTGTAATTCATTTATAATTTTTGAACTCTGTGGCTTACTGACGAAGAAACATGAAATTTGATGATAGAGAAGAAACATATTGAATATATTTACATCAAATTTATGATAATTCAATGTGAAAATGGTAAATATAAAAAATTTGAGTTTGGTTATTTAATATTAATTTTTACCTATATTATATAAAATATATGTCATGGATTACAGTCTTTTAACTTTGTTTTTTAATGGGGAAAAACCTAAAATTTTGAGATGAAGTTGAAAAATTAAATATAATTAACTTTTGTATATCTACTATAGTGTATTATGTTTGACGCTTAGTGATAAAAAAACCTAAAACTTTGGGATGGTGAAGAAAAATATTGAATATTCTTAGATGTAATATACCATAGGTCATTGTGAGTACAATGAATATAAACAATATGGAGGTTGATTATTTTTATTTAATTGTTATGCATATGTATAAATTACGGGTCATTCATTTGTAGTCTCTTAACTTAGTTTCTTAGAGTTGAAGAAACCAAAATTTTGGTGATGGAGAAGAAGAAAAACATAGAAATTTATTACATCTATTATACCATAATACAATGTTATTATGGTGAATATAAATAACACTGAGATTGAATATTTACCTTTAGTGATTACCCATGTAGATATAATTTATTTGTCATTCATTCATAGTTTTTTAACTCTGTGGCTTACTGGCGAAGAAACATGAAGTTTTATGATGGAGAAGAAACATATTGAATGTATTTACATCTAATAAACCATAATTTAATGTGAAAATGGTAAATATCAATAAATTTTAGCTTGATTATTTATTTTAATTATTACCCATTTTATAAAAAATACATGTTATGGATTATAGTCTTTTAACTTTGTTTTTTATAGGGGAAAATCCTAAAACTTTGTGATGGATAAGAAAAATTAAATATAATTAACTTTTTTACATCCACTATAGTCTACTATGTTTTTTGGTTAGTGATAAAAAAAACATAAAACTTTGGGATGGTGAAGAAAAATATTGAATATTTTTAGATGCAATATACCACAAAGTCAATGTGATTACGATGAATATAAATAATATTGAGCTTGATTATTTTATTTTAATTGTTATGAATATGTATAAATTAATAGCAATTCATTTGTAGTCTCTTATGTTAGTTTCTTAGTGGTGAAGAAATCCAAATTTTGGTGATGGAGAAGAAAAAAAATATATAAATTTTTTACATCTATTATACCATAATACAATGTGATTATGGTGAATAAAATAACATTGAGATTGAATATTTAATTTTAGTGATTACCCATGTAGATATAATTTATTTGTCATTCATTCATTCATAGTTTTTTAAGTCTTTGGCGAAGAAACATGAAATTTGGTTATGGAGAAGAAACATATTGAATATATTTACATTTAATTTTCGATAATTCAATGTGAAAAATTGTAAATATAAATAAATTTGATCTTAGTTATTTAATATTAATTTTAAGGTATATTATATAAAATATATGTCAAGGATTATAGTCTTTTAACTTTGTTTTTTTGTCGAGAAAAACCTAAAATTTTGAGATGGAGTAGAAAAATTAAATGTAATTAACTTTTTTTTACATCTAATATAGTGTATTATGTTTGATACTTAGTGATAAAAAACCTAAAAGTTTGGGATGGTGAAGAAAATATTGAATATTCTTAGATGTAATATACCATAGGTCATTATGAATACGATGAATATAAACAATATGGAGGTTGAATATTTTATTTTAACTGTTACGCATATGTACAAATAATGGGTCATTCATTTGTAGTCTCTTAACTTAGTTTTTTAGAGGTGAAGAAACCAAAATTTTGGTGATGGAGCAGAAGAAATATATAGTAATTGTTTACATCTATTATATCATAATACAATTTGATTATTGTGAACACAAATAACATTGAGATTGAATATTTAATTTTAGTGATTACCCATATAGATATAATTTATTTGTCATTTATTTATAGTCTTTTAACTCTAAGGCTTAGTGACGAAGAAACATGAAATATGGTGACGGAGAAGAAACATATTTAATATGTATTTACATCTAATAAACCATAATTCAATGTGAAAACGGTAAATATCGATAAATTTTAGCTTGATTATTTATTTTAATTATTACCTATTTTATAAAAAATATATGTCATGAATTATAGTCTTTTAACCTTGTTTTTAGTGGGGAAAAACCTAAAATTTTGTCAAGGAGTAGAAAAATAAAATATATTTAATTTCTTACATCTACTATAGTGTATTATGATTTTTGCTTAGTGATAAAAAAAAACATAAAACATTGGGATGATGAAGAAAAATATAGAATAGTTTTAGATGTAATATACCATAAGTCAATGTGAATACGGTGAATATAAATGATATTGAGCTTGATTATTTTATTTTAATTGTTATACATATGTATAAATTATGGGTCATTCATTTGTAGTCTCTTTACTTAGTTTTTGAGAGGTGAAGGAACCAAAATTTTGGTGATGGAGAAGAAGAAAAATATAGAGATTTTTTACATCTATTATACCATAATACAATGTGATTATGGTGAGCACAAATAACTTTGAGATTGAATATTTAATTTTAGTGGTTACCCATGTAGATATAATTTATTTGTAATTCATTTATAATTTTTGAACTCTGTGGCTTACTGACGAAGAAACATGAAATTTGATGATAGAGAAGAAACATATTGAATATATTTACATCAAATTTATGATAATTCAATGTGAAAATGGTAAATATAAAAAATTTGAGTTTGGTTATTTAATATTAATTTTTACCTATATTATATAAAATATATGTCATGGATTACAGTCTTTTAACTTTGTTTTTTAATGGGAAAAACCTAAAATTTGAGATGAAGTTGAAAAATTAAATATAATTAACTTTTGTATATCTACTATAGTGTATTATGTTTGACGCTTAGTGATAAAAAAACCTAAAACTTTGGGATGGTGAAGAAAAATATTGAATATTCTTAGATGTAATATACCATAGGTCATTGTGAGTACAATGAATATAAACAATATGGAGGTTGATTATTTTTATTTAATTGTTATGCATATGTATAAATTACGGGTCATTCATTTGTAGTCTCTTAACTTAGTTTCTTAGAGTTGAAGAAACCAAAATTTTGGTGATGGAGAAGAAGAAAAACATAGAAATTTATTACATCTATTATACCATAATACAATGTTATTATGGTGAATATAAATAACACTGAGATTGAATATTTACCTTTAGTGATTACCCATGTAGATATAATTTATTTGTCATTCATTCATAGTTTTTTAACTCTGTGGCTTACTGGCGAAGAAACATGAAGTTTTATGATGGAGAAGAAACATATTGAATGTATTTACATCTAATAAACCATAATTTAATGTGAAAATGGTAAATATCAATAAATTTTAGCTTGATTATTTATTTTAATTATTACCCATTTTATAAATAATACATGTTATGGATTATAGTCTTTTAACTTTGTTTTTTATAGGGGAAAATCCTAAAACTTTGTGATGGATAAGAAAAATTAAATATAATTAACTTTTTTACATCCACTATAGTCTACTATGTTTTTTGGTTAGTGATAAAAAAAACATAAAACTTTGGGATGGTGAAGAAAAATATTGAATATTTTTAGATGCAATATACCACAAAGTCAATGTGATTACGATGAATATAAATAATATTGAGCTTGATTATTTTATTTTAATTGTTATGAATATGTATAAATTAATAGCAATTCATTTGTAGTCTCTTATGTTAGTTTCTTAGTGGTGAAGAAATCCAAATTTTGGTGATGGAGAAGAAAAAAAATATATAAATTTTTTACATCTATTATACCATAATACAATGTGATTATGGTGAATAAAATAACATTGAGATTGAATATTTAATTTTAGTGATTACCCATGTAGATATAATTTATTTGTCATTCATTCATTCATAGTTTTTTAAGTCTTTGGCGAAGAAACATGAAATTTGGTTATGGAGAAGAAACATATTGAATATATTTACATTTAATTTTCGATAATTCAATGTGAAAAATTGTAAATATAAATAAATTTGATCTTAGTTATTTAATATTAATTTTAAGGTATATTATATAAAATATATGTCAAGGATTATAGTCTTTTAACTTTGTTTTTTTGTCGAGAAAAACCTAAAATTTTGAGATGGAGTAGAAAAATTAAATGTAATTAACTTTTTTTTACATCTAATATAGTGTATTATGTTTGATACTTAGTGATAAAAAACCTAAAAGTTTGGGATGGTGAAGAAAAATATTGAATATTCTTAGATGTAATATACCATAGGTCATTGTGAATACGATGAATATAAACAATATGGAGGTTGAATATTTTATTTTAACTGTTACGCATATGTACAAATAATGGGTCATTCATTTGTAGTCTCTTAACTTAGTTTTTTAGAGGTGAAGAAACCAAAATTTTGGTGATGGAGCAGAAGAAATATATAGTAATTGTTTACATCTATTATATCATAATACAATTTGATTATTGTGAACACAAATAACATTGAGATTGAATATTTAATTTTAGTGATTACCCATATAGATATAATTTATTTGTCATTTATTTATAGTCTTTTAACTCTAAGGCTTAGTGACGAAGAAACATGAAATATGGTGACGGAGAAGAAACATATTTAATATGTATTTACATCTAATAAACCATAATTCAATGTGAAAACGGTAAATATCGATAAATTTTAGCTTGATTATTTATTTTAATTATTACCTATTTTATAAAAAATATATGTCATGAATTATAGTCTTTTAACCTTGTTTTTAGTGGGGAAAAACCTAAAATTTTGTCAAGGAGTAGAAAAATAAAATATATTTAATTTCTTACATCTACTATAGTGTATTATGATTTTTGCTTAGTGATAAAAAAAAACATAAAACATTGGGATGATGAAGAAAAATATAGAATAGTTTTAGATGTAATATACCATAAGTCAATGTGAATACGGTGAATATAAATGATATTGAGCTTGATTATTTTATTTTAATTGTTATACATATGTATAAATTATGGGTCATTCATTTGTAGTCTCTTTACTTAGTTTTTGAGAGGTGAAGGAACCAAAATTTTGGTGATGGAGAAGAAGAAAAATATAGAGATTTTTTACATCTATTATACCATAATACAATGTGATTATGGTGAGCACAAATAACTTT
>CAWUDS030007209.1:0-24698 GCA_963859935.3 Lathyrus sativus
ATTTGCACATTTAGGTCCAAGAGGATTAAATTGGGACAACTGTCCTAACCCAAAATTTCACATCCCTTTTTTTCCTTTTAGCATGAGCATGTGCATTCACATTTCCAGCATACACATGAGCATTTTTTTCTTGTGGTTTTCTTGCAGGCACCTCCAGAATTTTAGAAAAGTTTCCAAAGTCACAATTAATCACATTACCGCAAAGTTATCACTAGCATCAATATGAGAAAAATACAAGGGTTTCTATGCCTATATATCAAAGCACAAGGCTAAAATGCGGAGCCACGACCAAAGCATCATATTTCAAGCAAGAAAATGAAGTTTTGCATGAGGTAACCAGTTACCTCACCATGTAACCGGTTACATCGTTGATTCCTAGCCAAAGAAGTCACGTTCAAGTTGAGGTAACCGGTTACCTCACCATGCAACCGGTTACATCTGTTGTTTTTTCCAAAAATTAGTAGTTTCATCACATGGCAGTAGCTCTCATCACACTCTTTTGGTATATTTGGTCCTAGAATTGTGTGGAATACTCTAGACACTTCAAGAAACCACTTGCATTTGCTACAGTACATCATTTCAAATCATGATTACCATACACCAAAATTTCCAAGCATGTGAACCATTTTATTTTGAGATTGCATTGGGATTCTCCACTGAATTAATGAATAACTAACTGAGTTGGACCCCAACTCAGTGAGTTAGATGTAATTATCTCCAAAGCAAGCCCCAAACCAAGCTCCAAACCTAACCCACTCTAAACTTAATGTATATTTAAGCAAACCTTCACATTTTCACAGACCCTTAATAATTCTCTCAATTTTGTGACTCTTCACTCCCAATTCTCTCTGAAATTTCTACAACTCTCTCTCAATCATCTTCATCTTCTTCATCTAACCTCAATAGAGCTCTTTTCCACCATTAAAGAGTAGCAAATTTCACATTGAAATTGTTTTCCTCTTGAGCTTAACCTCCATTCCATACATTTCTTCTTTGGATTCTACAAGTACAACAAATTCTACTTCAAGTCAAGTTTGGAAGTTGATCATTGCAAGAGTTTTGGTGTAAATTCAGATGTGAAGCTTTTATCATGTTTTCTCCGGTTTTGTTGCTATGATTTGCTCTAGAACTTGGAATTCTCTGGGTTTCTTTGCTCCTTTGCATCACATTTTTGCTCAACAATCACTAAGGCTAACCTCCTTCTTGTAGGTTGGTAAAATTCTACTCAATTTACTATTTTCGAATTATTTTGCATTTTTGCAATGTTGCGCGTAATTGCTTTTCTATTGTTTAAAAGATTGATTGCTTGCTCGATTCTTTTGGTGTTCATATGATGTGAATTTACTGGAATTGTGCATGTACTCTTATGCTATGATCCATTCCAATTACATGTGAAATGTCATTCTCAAAAGTACTTCTGAAAAATCTGTTTGTTGTTGTTTTTGCTGAAGTAACATGTTACGTTATGATGTAACTAGTTACCTCAACTTGTCCGCGCCTATGGAAGTCCCATTTTCCCTGATGTAATCGGTTACATCATAAGGTAACCGATTAGCACTGAAACATTTTGAAAAAAATCATGATTCAAATGGATGTTTGCATAGTTCTTTTATGTGGTTTCCCATATTTACTTGTATCCATGTTAATACTACTTTTTAAAGTTAGAGTTTGCATGAAGTGACCTTTGCTCGATTAATTGCTTAATTTTCTTGGATTATTTTTCAATTTGTTCACATGAGTTTGACTAGTGATGCATGATAATTTGTCTTTGTTAATGCTTGTCAATTTCAGTTTGATGCATTAGATTTGTTCATCATTGAGAAAATTTAATCTTGTACAATTATTATTTCACACGTGCACTTTGACGATCTTTCGATTCTCTTGAAAGGTTGTTGGCTTGTTCTTTCCTTTTGATGGATTAATCGAAACCTTGTTTCGATTGGTTAATATTCCCACTATCATCTCTTTAGGATCTCTTTAGAGAATTTCTGTCTTGATCCCCTGCAGAGTCGGAGGTCTGCACAACGCATTAGAGCATTGTACAAATTGCGTCATTACTCTGTTGATTTCAATTTTTTCACTATACTTTGGGCACTAGGGAAGGAATGAGAATGGAATCTCTCCTACACTTATTCTGACTATTTTTGGTTAGGGGCATTTTGTCCCTGAACTTAGAATAGTCACATTTATCCCCAGACTGTAGCGTTTCTCAATCCCCTATGGAGTTGACCCTTGATCGCTCATACCCTTGAAATCATTCTTTTGATCAATCACCATTTCCTTGGTTCAAGATCATCGTCTTCTTTCCCTCAGTTAACCATAATCTGTCTGTTAACATACTGAGTTTCTTCTTTGGGTTAATCGTCTTCTCTTGGTTCATCGCTCGTTCTTTGGTTAATCACAGTCCACCTGTGAAAACCAATCTTCTTTGGGTTAATCACCTTCTCTTGGCTCATCACCTTTTCTTTGGTTAATCATAATCTCCTTGTTAAAACCAGTCTTTCCTTGGGTAGATCACTTTCTCTTGGTTCATCACCCTTCCTTTGGTTAATCATAGCCCGCCTATTAAAACCAATATCCATGTGAGTTAGCAACCTTCTTTTGATTTAAATACCCACGCCTTTGGGTTAGTAACCTTTTCTTGGTTCAAATACCCTATCTTAGGTCTAGTATTGCTTGTTAATTAGTGTACTTAACCCCTTTGGATTAGCAACCTTCGCTTGGTTCCACACCCGTTCTCTTGGGTTACAACCTTCACTTGGTTCCACACCCGTCCTTTTAGTTGCTCATAGTCCATCTATTAAAACCAATTTATCCTCTTTTTTTCCTGGTTAACCACTGTCCGTCAGTTAACATACCGAAGTCCAAAGAGTCAAATACATTTTGGTTTAACCCTTTTCTTCTAGTTGATCATCATCTGTCGGTTAAACACCAATTTCCTTCTTCCCCGTCAGGGTCGCATTTTCTCTTTCTTAGGTTAACCATTTTTTATCAGTTAATATACTGAATCCCAAGTGGGCCTCACTTTGTCTCAATTTAACTTCCTTGCTTCTTTATTCTCTAGGTTTTGACACCATTACTTTGCTTTCTTCCCTAGTGAGGCCGCTACCATTCCTTTGTTTTTCGCTCTTGGTTTTGACACCATTTCCCTGTCTTTCTCCGTCCTAGTTCCTTGAACTACAGAGCTTTGATTTCCTTATTGCACTGTGAGGATATGTAGGCACGAGATCACAAGATATTGGCGAGCTACCTTCTTTTGCAACCTTCTCTTCCCTAGTTCTTCGACCTATGGAGCTCTGAATTCCTCATTTCACTATGAGTATATGTAGGCATGAGGGCCTTAATCCTCCGCGAGCATATTCTCTCTTTTATTTCCCTCTTTAGCTAGAAGCCTTTAGATAGATAATCCATCTGAGCCTAGAAGCAAGTATAATGGTTCCTGTCGAGTACGACGGATGTGTGGGGTGTTAGTACCTTCCCTTCGCATAGCCGGTCCCTTACTTGTTTCTCTTTGCCTTGGGTTTTATCGATATTTTCCCTGTCCTTTGAGGCTAAATAAAGTTTGGTGCCAAAGTTGTTGTATCTTTGAGTGTGTGATTCACTCAGGTATAATCTTGCTAACTTCAGAGCTCAATAGAGATGAGCCTACCAATAATTCGAAGTCCCTCGCCTTGAAATCTTCTGCTAAATCTGTAAAGGCTCCCAAAATATGGAAATCTGAATAAGCTTCTCAATCATAAGTTTTGAAGAAGACTCTGACAATGAGGAGATGACATTTATCATTAAAAGATTTCAAAACTTGGCCAAGAAGAAAAGCATATTCTCTTGAAGAAGCAGTGGATTCAAAAGATCAAGTTCAAGAGATAATAAAGATGATCGGAAGGGCTGCTTGAACTGCAAGAAGTTTGGTTACTTTATTGCTGAATGTACAGCGCTGCAAAAGGACAAGACAAAGAATGGAAGCTTCTAGAAAAACGAATTCAAAAATAGATTCAAGAAGAGTCTCATGGCAACATGTGATGAACTCAACAATGAATAATATTATAAGAAATATGAAGAACATGCAAATCTAGCTTTAATGGCTCTAACATCTTCTGAATCTGATTTAAATTGTGGTTCGAAATTTGAAGATGATGAGTTATTTTTTAAACTATATCGTTCTAATTTAATTGACCTCATCCAAGATCTTATGAGTAGATGTCAAGAAAAGGACAAACATATGAAAATGTTAATAAAGCAATATGATCTTTTTAAAAAATAAATAAGATCTATTAAAAAAAAAGCTCTTGAGAGAGATTATATTGTTCATGTTAAAGATATGTTTGATAAAACCCTTGATGAGCATGAAGAAGCTATTCAAGAATTTATCTTATCAGGTCTTAAAATAAACAAACTCGCTTCCATGATCTATGGGGGTAAGAATAAGTAGAGGAAAAGGTTTGCGCTACTATAAAAATTCTTGTAATCCAAGGACTGAAACCTTAATTAAACCTTCAGACCCTTCTTCTTCTAAAGCTACTCAAAACGGTTAGATTTTTATTTTGTACCTGACTCTATCAATGCAAGAGTTCTAAACCAACCAGAACTTAAGACTCTGAAGTTAAAGGTCTTAAAGAAACCAGAACCTGAGACATGTGGTCATAAAGGTTTGAAAGGTTCAAAACCTAAGGTAGAAACTCATTCAAGACAACAAACTTTTAAATCAAAAGTCTTGAATGATTCTAAACCTTTTCATAAGAAAACTCAGGTGCAAAATTAAACAAGATATATTAGCAAGTTAACTGGAGATTAATCTCCAACCTTAGCAAGTTAAAACTTGTTAAGGGGCTTCCAAATCTTAACTATCATTCAGATGCTCTAAGTGAAGCATGCATGCCAAATTGGAAAAATTAACAAAACCTATTTTAAGACAAATAACATTTTCTCTACCTCTAGACCCTTAGAACTGCTTCACATTGATTTGTTTGGTCGTGTTAGTACTGCTTCAATCAATGGGAAGAAATATGGACTTGTCATTGTTGATGCCTTTAGTAGATGGACTTGGGTTAAATTCCTCAAAACTAAGGATGAGTCATATGATGTGTTTAGTGTCTTCTGCACTTAAGTACAAAATGAAAAAGGGTCAAAAAATTTAAAAGTAAGGAGTGATCATGGAGGAGAATTTGAAAATTATCTTTTTGAAAACTTTTATGAAAAATATGGAATCCTTAATGAGTTCTCCTCTCCTAGAACTCCATAGTAAAATGGAGTTGTAAAGAGGAAGAAGAGGTCCCTAAAAGAAATAGCCAGAACAACGATTCATGAAAATAATTTGCCAAAGTACTTGTGGGTAGAAGTTGTAAACACAACATGTTATGTTCATAATAGAATTTACATCATACATATTCTAAACAAAACAACATATGAACTATTCAAAGGAACAAGACCTAACAGCTCTTATTTTCATCAGTTTGGATGTATATGTAACATCTTAAACAATAAAATTTATCTGAAGAAACTTGATTCCATGGCTCAAAAGGGTATCTTTTTAGGATACTCTGAATGCTATAAGGCATACACAGTGTATAACTCTAAAACCATAATGGTTGAAGAGTCTATACATATCAAATTTAACGACAAAGGGCCTGATAGGAAAATGTCAGAGCTAGTTGAAATTCTTTCAGAGTTTCATATACCAGAATTCTCTCCAGAAACTAGCGAATCAGAAGCTATAGCTCCTTCAAAAGTTATCTATCCAAATGCCAGCACTTCAGAAGCTAGATGCTTAGAAGCTGGTGGTTCACAACCAATCCCAACTTCTGAAACACATCCATAGGAAGCAAGTTCTTAAGAAGCTCTTTGTGTCTCTCATGAAGTTGCACAATCCAAGAATCCCTTCAAATACAAGTCTTCGCATCTAGATGAGTTGATCATCAAAAATAAAGATAGTCCTCTAAAAACAAGATCTGCATTCAGAGAGGAGCAGTTAATGTTGGGACTTATCTCTATGATTTAACCAACCTCTATTGATGAAGCCTTATCAAATAATGGATGTATTGTAGCAATGCAAGAAGAACTGAACCAGTTTCAAAGGAATAATGTATAGGATTTGGTTCCAGACCTCATCAGAAGAACATTGTTGGAACAAAATGGGTGTTTAGAAACAAGTTGAATGAGCAAAGAGAGGTGGTAAGAAACAAAGCTAGATTGATAGCTCAAGGCTACAGTTAGCAAGAAGGTATAGATTTCTCAGAAAATTTTGCACCAGTTGCAAGGTTAGAGAGAATCATACTTATTATCTCTTATTCTATTACTCATGATATTATTTTATATCAAATGGATGTCAAGAGTGCCTTCCTAAATGGAGTAATTTATGAAGAAGTGTATATCAAATGACCTACTGAGTTTGAGGACTCAGTCCTTCCCAATTTTGTTTTTAAACTTAAGAAATCACTTGATGGACTAAAAAAAGATTTAAGAGCTTCGTATGAGAGACTAAGTAATTTCTCGCTAGAAAATGTATTTTACAAAGGTCATGTTGACACAACATTATTCAAGAAAACTCTTAATAAAGAAATCTTGATTGTCCAAGTTTATGTTGATGACATAATTTTTGGTTCTACTAAGGCATCTCTTTGCAAAGAATTTTCTAAGACTATGTAGGCTAAATTTAAGATGAGCATGATGGGGGAGTTTAAGTTCTTCCTTGGAATTCAGATCAACCAAAGCAAAAATGGAGTCTATGTTCACCAGTCAAAATATACTAAGGAACTTCTGAATAAGTTCAAGCTTGAAGACTGCAAAGTAATGAGCACTTCTATGCATCCGACATGCAATCTTAACAAGGAAGAGGAAAGCTCCAAAGTTTTTCAAAATTTGTATAGAGGTATGATTGACTCGTTACTCTACTTAACATCTTATAGACCAGATACTTTGTTCAGCTTATGTATGTGTACAAGATTCCAATCAGATCCTAAGGAGACTCATTTAACTGCTGATAAGAGGATATTTAGGTATATGAAGGGAACAACTAATCTTGAGTTTTTAATTAAAAAAATCCCTAGATTATAGATTGGTTGAATTATTTTAAGTTGACTATCTTAGGGATAGAATTGAAAGGAAATCCATTAGTGGAAACTGCTAATTCATATGTGAAAACCTAGTATCTTGGGCTAGTAAAATATAGGCAACTATTGCTTTGTCCACAATATAAGGAAAATACATATCAGCTGCTAAATGTTTCACATAAATCCTATAGGTGAAATACCAGTTTGAAGATTATCATATTTGTGGAAACATTATTCCCATCTTCTGTGATAATACTGTTGCCATCTGTTTAATTAAAAATCCAGTTCAACATTCTATAACCAAGCACATTAAAGTAAAACATCATTTTATTAAAGAATATATTCAGAAAGGTGTAATAGATATTCAACTTATTGATACAGATCATTAATGGGCTGATATATTTCCAAGCCTCTTACAATAGATCGATTTAATTTCATTAAAAATAATCTAAACATGCATTTTATGGAAGCTTGCTTCTGAATGGAGAATCAAAGACTGGCATGATTAAAAGCTACTATGATCAGACGCTCTGAAACAAAATTTGATAAATAGAAACCTTTAAAGCATCTCATCCTCTGATACTCAGAACTCGGTTGGTTGTCAATGATGTCATATAAGTGGTTCTTCTGTTTATTTTGTTTTCTGTCCACTTATGTGTCACAAATCTAGACATTATTTTGACTTGGTCTTATATTTGTTAAGGTTTCCAGTTTATGCTTATTTTCTCATACTTTGAGCTATATTAACTTGGACTTAGTATTTTTAATTTTGGTAAAATAAAATCATGTCATAATTCTCCCTTAGTCAAATATTTGTTTGTTTTCAAAATTTTGGCTAAAATGGTTGAAAATTGCTTTGAGATCTCAATATATGTGGTTAAATCAAAGAATGTTAGTGGCTAATAAGGAGTATTATAATAAGCTATGAGAAAAGGATCTTCTTTATTTATCAAATAAAAAGAAGTACAAGATTCAGAATCAGGGTCTGAAGATAACAAATGCATCATTACAGGTTACAATCTTCAGACTTAGTTCTTTGTCTTACAATTTTCAACATTCTTCTTATTCCTTTTAGAGTACCTCATTGATGCATTTGAAGTATCCCTCATCTTGGAGATTTTAGCAGATGTGCTTAAACCTTCAGCTTTTTTAGCTTTTTGAGCCTTTGCAGTTTCAACAGATCTGATGATCTCTGCATTCTTTTGCTTCCTCACAAGTTTGCTAGTCTCCTTAGCAAAGTCTTTCCTCAAATTCTTATCTTGCTTTGGCTTGTCCATACTGCTTGAATTTGGAAGAAGAGGAATGTGATCTTGTTGATTATGCAAATCTGCTCTTTATAGGCCGTATTAGATAATGCATAGTCAGTCTTGATCTTTGTGCCCCAATAAATACAAGAAGAAGAAGCTGGTCTTGGTCTTCAGGCAGGTCTCCCTAGTTCTCATCTCTACTTATCTGTGCTCAGTTGTCAGAACCGAGGTTTGACCACCTTGGAAAATGAAGATGCATTTATCAACCATACTAGCCAATTTTATTTTAATTAACTCTTTGACTAAGGGGGAAGTAAAGACTAATTTTAAACTCGTTTTTATTCATAATTATTTTTCCTATACATTTTTTCCTTCAGTTTATTTTCTTTCCCTTATCTTTTTGTTGATGACAAAAGAGGGATAGATATAGAGTAATGAAGCACCTGAATTTGTTGGTCATTCTAGTGCTGCTTAATATTTTATAAATATCGTGGATATGATTTAAGGAGAGCTTACAAACCTCACCCTATGGACTATCAGACTCAGCGGGAGCTTACAAACCTCTGATCTTGATGTCAACAAGTTAATTAAATCAACAACTATTATTCTTAAATACTATTGTTTATCATCATAAAAAAGGGGGAGATTGTTGAAACAAAATTGGTTAATATCATATCCCTTGGATTTTGATGATAACAAAGTATTTAAAGAAAAATTGAGTATTCTAACATCTGTTCAAGTTTGAAAGAATATAATCATTAAGAACAGATGGAGAAATGCTTGAGGAATCTAATGTTGAAGACCAGGCTCTAGCTCTGAAGATCACTTATGAAGACTCTACCTCTGATGGAGATCCTGACTCTGAAGAAGTCAACTCTGAAGATAGTAATCCTCTAGTGACCCAGACTCTGAAGCTTTAGAAGCCAAAGAAGAGGACTCTGATGTGATCAGCCTCTAAAGAGTGAAGTCTGAAGAAAAGTCAGCCTCTGAAGTAGAATCTCTTCTACCGAGGCAACTCTGATAGACTCGGAACCTTTTTAATCACATGAAAACTTTAGGAAAATGAGTTGCAAACTTGACGAGGAAGATAACCAATGCGCTAGTACAACACTGCTACAAACTCTATTCATTGACATTCAAGAGAAGCTACTCTGTCAAATTTTCAAGACTTATAACATCTTAACTTTGTGAATATTTTAGAAGTTCTTAAGTTATATAGTCTTACTAAATTAAATTTTGTCTACACCTATGATTGTTTATCAAGTGTAGTTTTACCCAAAACTCTTAACAGTTTGTATAGAGTCAGAAGTCTCTTGCTTTAGTGATTAATCCTTATAAGTCTTAATCTTGTGTGCTTAAGCAAGGAATTCTCATACCTGTGTGTTTAAGCAAGTAAGTCTTAAGCTTGTGTGTTAGAATAAGGAAGTATTATGCTTGTGTGCTTGAGAAGGGAAGTCTTAGACTTATGGGACAGAGCAAGAAAGTCTTGTACTTGTTGTCACACCCTCATTTTCACCTTTAGCCTTTCATACCCTACATTCATCATATCATACATCGTCCTATTGTATTTTGAGCATGTGGGTTCATAAGGTAAAGATTGGGTCGGTTCGTTGTTTTCCATTTAAAATAAGATAAATTGCCTATCATGGGCTACATGGAAGAAAAGATTCATCATCTAAGGTTTGGTTCAAGTTGGAAAGTCTACTCATGTAGATTCCTTCAAGGAGAAGTTACTTGAAAATATTAGGATATTCAAGATTAATATTCCTAATGAACATGAAGTGCAAGGCCTAATTCAAGTTTCTTCATCCAACTTTGTTTCAAATTCTATGTTCAAGTGGAATCCAAATTTTCTAGACATAAGTCAAGATCACAAGTTCATAATTCAAGACTTCATTCATTTTCCATGGCATAAGGGAGACCCATCATTTCAAATTCCAGTTTCTAATTAATTTTATGCTATGGTACCCTTCATGTCCCATCAAGTCCACATGTTCCTCATTATGCTCACAAACATCCAAGAAAAATATTTAAGAGTTAACTCAATATTGGAATATTTCAAGATCAAGACTATGCATGCATAATCATGGACAATGTTAATGTGATCCAAAACAGTCTCATGCAAGAAGTGACAAATTGCCTCATATCACAAAACCAAGGGAATGAACTCATGGTGATACATCTACACATCAAATATTAGAATTTCAAAAAATGTTGTCAAAGGTAGTAACATTGACCACAAGGGCAGTCCAAGCACAAGTCAACAAATGAATACAAGATTTGAAGACAAAAGGTGCAGCAGAAAAAAAAACAGCCTAGGCAAGTGTAGCAGCAAAATACAGCAAGGCAGCATACATGAAAATGGAAAGAAAGAGAGTGGCATGAAGAAAGTGGTAAGAGACATTTCTCCATGAAAAAATATGATGTTTTGAAAGAAGGGAAAACCCTAATGGGTTGAGATAAAAAGGAGAGGGGGCAGCTACAAAAAAAAAGGAAGAGGCACATGTAGAGAGAAGATAGAGAGCAAAACATAGAGAGAGAAAAAAACCAAAAAAAACATAGAGAGAAAAAAACCAGAAAAAAGAAGAGAGAAAAACCAAAAAAAAATTAAGAGAGTCACATAGAAACATTAAGAGAAACCATTGAAGAACAAAACCTTCAAAGCATAGAGTGGAGAGTGAAGAGAACACCCAACCAAGATCAGCGGAGGTTTTGCAAGAAAGATAATAACTCTTGGGTATCCATTTCTTCAAACTCTTCTCTCTTTATATTTTGCATTTGTCTTCTATTTTCTCTTTTAAGTGTATTTGCGTTGTATACATTGTGTAAGATCCCAAGAGGGATCAAAGAACTTTTTTAAGAACCACAAGGAAGAAAAGAACAAAAAACATAGTTTAGATTTTTCACCCAGCAGGGCTGATAGGGGCAGCCGTGTCAGCCCGCTGTTTAAATTTCCTTCGCACGCATCTCCCATGGGTGCTGACACGGGCCGTGTCAGCTTCCTGTTTACCTCCAAAAATAAGTTTTCTGGGCACTTCTTGACACGACTCGTGTCAGCTCCCTGTTTACCTCAAAAATTGATGTTGTGGACACTTCTTGACATGGGCCGTGTCAGCTGACACAGCCAGTCGTGTCAGGCCCCTGTTTTTTTTTTTTTTTTTACTTTTTTTGTTATTTCACCTTCAAAAAAAAAATTTCAAGGAGTTCGCCGTTTTTTTTTATGTTCTATATTTTCAAAACCGACTAACCCGATTTGATTATATGGCTATTGTATGTGGGTATTATTATTGATCATTCTTGACTTTTGGTTCCAAGAAAACTCTTTTAAAAAATAAACTCTCGATTTTATCGAGCCATTTTCACCCTTGTAAGTCGAATGCCTTGTGCATCGCCATCGACCTTGTTCGCATCACTTTAAACATTTTCAAAAATAATAAAACCCTTGATCCAACATCAAGTGGTATTTTTCTCATAAAAAATCCAAAGAAATAATAAATATACGATTAGGGTGATACACCATGAGCTTTAAAGTGGTGGAGAGGAATGAGAATGAAGCCCCTCCTACAATCATTCCGAATGTTTTGAATGCAAGGCGCTCGACTTGGTTATTCGAAACATTCATCTTTATCCAAAGTCTTTAGTGTGATCCTAATCAAGAACAATTTCTTTTCAAAAAAACCTAAAAATAACATCAACTCATCAAACTTCTTTTTGCCTTAGGGCATCAATCTAAAAACCCTTTTTCAAGGTATAAAATCAATCAACAAATAACCATTTCACAAGCCTTTGAACCACGGAGCTCTGATTCTTCCCTTCTTTTAAGTGAGGATACATAGGCACAAGGGCCAGAATCCTTGGCGAGTACTCTAATAAAAAACCAACCCCCTATTTTCTTTTAAGCAAGCAAACTTTTAGATTAAAACACTCATTCAAGCTAAACAACATAGAAGGTTCCTATCGAGTACGATGGATGTGAGGGGGTGCTAATACCTTCCCCTCGCATAACCGACTCCCGAACCCTAAAACTTGGTTGCGATGACCATGCTCTTTTCCTAAAGGTTTATCGTTATTTGCCTTTCCCTCCTTGGGATAAATAAAATCTAGTGGCGACTCTGTGTCATTTTTCGCGTAGCAACACTTGTGTGGGTAAGGAAAAGAAGTCTCTTGCATGTGGACTTGAGCATTTGAAATCAGATTTCATTATAGTGGAAATCCCTTGGAGAGCAAGGGGACTAGACTACTCTCAAGTTGTGATGGGAACCGGGAAAAACTACTTGTGTCTTATGCTTTTACTTTATTTACTTCTGAAATATTCCGTTGATATCTATTGTTTATCTCTCGATCATATTCTATTGCAAAATCTGATAAACACTTTTAAGAGTTCAGACTCTAATTAATTCTGAAGTCAAACTCTAAACGACACATTTAGACTCTGATTAAGATCAATCAGAAGCAGTAGCAGAAAAAAAGTGAAAAAGCCAACATATTCAACCCCCTTCTTGTGTTTTTATCATCTTCAAGGTGGACAAGAAAGAAGTTATTAACCTTCTTGATGGTGGGATAATCTATCCTACCTTAGATATCAAGCTAGTAAGTTTGGTACATGTGGTACTAAAGAAAGTTGGGATGATAATGGTAAAGAATGAGAAAGGAGATTCTTTGGCTACATGCACAAAAACACGGCGAAGGATGTTTATTGATTATAGGAAGTTAAATAAAGCCATTAGAAAAGACCATTCCCCCCTCTCGTTTATTGATCAGATGTTCGAGCACTTAGCTTGGCACTTACATTTCTATTACTTGGATGGGTATTCGAGATTCTTCCATATTCCGATACACCCAAGCGATTAAGAAAAGACTACCTTCACATGCCCTAATGGCACTTTCGCCTACATGTAAATGTCGTTTGGGTTGTGTAATGCTCCAGCTACATTTTAGAGATGCATGATGTCCATCTTTGTGGACTTTATAAAGGATATAATGGAAGTCTTCATAGATGATATTTCCGTGTGCGGGTTGAGTTTTGAGAATTTTTTAGTTATTCTAGACAAGGTACTTGAGAGGTTTGAAAAGGCAAACCTTGTTTTAAACTGAGAGAAATGCCACTTCATAGTGAAGGAAGGCATAATCCTCGGACACCAAGTGTTAGCTAGAGGAATAGAGGTTGATAGAGCCACGATTAAGGTTATTGAGAATTTGCTACCTCTGAAAAATGTTGAAGAAGTCAGAAGTTTTCTTGGACATTCTAGTGTTTACCAGAGATTCATAAAAGACTTCTCTAAGATAAACAAATCCCTAACTAGTTTGTTAATGAAGTACGATGAAGTCATCTTTGATGAACAATGCTCTGACTCCTTTCAGTTAATGAAAAGCGCATTAATCTTCACACCCATAATGCAACCTTCCGATTGGAGTGAACCCTTTGATATTATGGTGACGCTAGTGATTATGAAATAGGCGATGTTTTAGAACATCACAAGGATACCAAGTTGCATGCCATTTACTACTTCAGTAGGATCCTAGATGAAGCTCAGATAAACTATCACACTACTGAAAAAGAGCTTCTGGATATCGTGTTCACAGTTGATAAATTTCATTCTTGCCTTGTAGGATCAAAAATTACCATATACACAGACCATAGTGCCATCCAATACCTATTAACTAAGAAGGATACATAGATAAGGATGATTTGATGGATTCTACTACTACCAGAGTTTGACATGGAGATCTGAGATAAGAAAGGTACAAAAAATATGGCGGCAGATAACCTATCTAGAACAAGTGATAGTAAGTGTGAAGATATACCAATTAATGACTATTTTCCTTACATATCCTAGTAGCCATTATTAGAGCTGAAGCTCCCCACTATGCTCATATTACTGATTTCCTTAAAGAGGGAAACTCTGGAATTAAGAAGGAACCAGAGGAGGCAACTGAAATAGCTAAATCTACAATGTCGTGGTATGCTGATTATAACAACTACCTCATTGTTGGTGTTTTGCCTACTAACCTAACCTACCAGCAGAAAAAACAATTTTCCATGAACTTGAATAATACTATTGGTATGACCCTCTCTTATTTAAGTGAGGTGTCAATGGTATTTTCCGCTGATGCGTCCCTGATGATATGATTGAGAGTGTTAGAACCTATTATCACTCTTCGCCCTATGGAGGGCATATGAGCTTATCCAAAAACTGCTGCCAAGATTCTCTAGGCCAACCTTTATAGGCCTACCATTTTTAGGGATGTTCACTTCTTCACCACGGAGTGTGATCAGTGCCAACGCACTGGAAACATTTCAAAGAGGGATGAGATATCTCTTAAAAACATTCTGGAAATAGAATTTTTTGATGTTTGGGGGGATCAATTTCATGGGTCCGTTCTCATCTTAGAACGGAAACAAATACATACTTGTTATAGACTACGTGTCTAAATGGATCGAGGCTTTTGCCTCTCCCACCAGTGATGCGCAAACAGTGATTAAGATGTTTAAAAATGTCATTTCCCTATATTTAGAACCCTCAGATTGGGTATTAGTGATGGTTGCTCACACTTTATTTCTAAATGCTTTGAAAACATTCTAACTAAATATGGAGTTAAGCAAAAAGTCGCGACACCTTACAATTCATAGACCAGCGGACAAGTGGAAATATCCAATAGAGAGATTAAGAGGATACTAGAGAAAATGGTTTCCACCACTAGGAAGGATTGGTCTATCAAACTAAATGACACACTCGGGGCATATATAATAGCCTATAAGACTCCTATAGAGACCATCCCTATCAAGATCACTTATGGCAAGTCATGCCATCTCCCTGTGGAACTTGAGCATAAAGCCTATTGGGCCATAAAAGCTCTTAATATGGATCACACAGTTGGCAGGAGTAAAAGAATGTTAGATTTGCACGAGCTGGATGAGCTGCAATTAGATACATATGAGAATGCCTTGATTTATAGGAAAGAACAAAGAAATGACATGATAAATGTGTTATTATGAGTTAATTTAATTAAGGAAGCAGGTTCTATTGTTCAACTCCAGATTGATATTATTTCCTGGTAAATTGCGATCCAGATGGCCATGACTGTTTGAAGTGACGAGGGTTAATGAATCAAAAATAGTGGAGGTCTGGAGCGAATCCACTGGAAAGTTCTTAGCCAATGGTCAATGATTAAATAATTACCACCCATTCGATAATGTACTAGATAAAGGTTGTACTTTGATCATGTGTCCCTCTTGAGGGATGATCATGATTGGGTCGAGCTATTAATGTAAAATGAAGTGTTGCGTTGGAGGAAACCCACGAGTTTCGAGTTTATGTTTTCTTTTAATTTTCAATAATAGTTTGTAGACCCGTTTAAGATAGGGAGAGCATTTATGAGCCAAATTGATGTCAAAATGCCTCAATTATGCACTCACCACCATCTTAGCCAAGATGAAAATGGAAATAAACGAGGCATTAACAACATGACAGGTAGACCGTCATCAAGCTGACAGTCATCAACTGATCAAAGCCTAATGATGGATAGGTCCTCATCTGGATGATGCCCATCACTTTGTTTAAGGACGTGTTTGGCTATTTCATTTTTCTTGTACCATTTAAACCCAAACGGTGATGGGTGGGTCGTCATTTAGATAACGCCCTTTAGGTTGTTAAAAGCGCATTTTTGCTTAATTTAAAATCATTAATCCATTAAATATCCGCTTTCTTTCTAAATCGGGAATCTCACTCCTCTCAAACCATTTAAACACGCTACCCCACTATTATATTTTCTCATACTTTATCTTCTCCACTTCTTCATCTTATCTAAATTTCTTCCATAAAAACTCCATTGACACATAACTTCAAAAACCTACATCTCCTTCATCTCTTAACCAAACTCAAATATGAAACCAACATTGTCACCCTCATTCTCCCAACTTTCAACCCCACCATCATAAAATCAATCTTTTCTCCTCCCACGAAACCAATTCTGAACCTCAACACCAAACACTTCATTTTTTTCCCACCATTCCTCCAAGAATACAAGTAGATTACATTAACATTTTTTCAAAGAAGAAATGAATCAACAACAACTTTATGCAACATTGTACCAGCGCCAGATTACTCTGACAAGGTACTCTGATAACTCTTGTCTTTGTGCTTTAGGTCTATTTGACAGTGTGCATTTGATGTTAGATAGAACAAGGTGAACTCTCTTTTTCCATTTACATCACCCTACATACGAGAAAATCACACTGGTGTTCCTCAGTTCTTACTCGTATGTTACGAATCCCCTTGAGCCACAACCTTACTGGGATTGTCATGTTTAGATTGTTTAATATGGACTATGACTTTCAATAGGACCAAATAACTAACCTGTTGTAATTTCAATATCAAGTCGGTATCCCATACGAGGTCCCTCAGTGGGGGCCTTGATATACTGAATTTGGCTGCTTGTGGGAGTGGATGACTGGGGATTTTTTTATTGATATGGAAGGGAAAAAATATTCCCATATCCATAACCCGACCATATGCTATTTCAGGAAGCTTTTGGACCATTTTGTTTTTTACAGTATTGTTAACTCAAAGGAGTTATTTTTCATTGACTACGTGTTTAAGCCCACATCAGTCCATTTTGTGACTTTTATGCTCGGACATATGAGATTTGTGTCAAACACAAAAAGGGGAGCTATTGTTATTGGAGAATTGATTACCTCCATGCCTGCACCTTTCATTTAGATGTTGAGTTAGCCACCCTTGTTCCTTTCACTGGTAGCACTGCCATAGACATTCACTCTTGTCAAATGCAACAAATGATTAAGTATAATAGTGAAGGGAGGTATTTTCTCATGATTAATACTTTGTAGTTAGAAGCATTATTTTTCCTTGCCCGACGTGCATTGATGTGCTGAAACAGTTCTAGAAACCTCATTACAATCCTTGATTGTAATTGAAAAGCATAGCACTTCATTCACCTATTAAAATTCACTTGAGGTGCTTTGCACACCAAGTGTTTGACTAATTGCATGAACACAAACTCTTGAACTGTCTTTTTAATTGGGTTATATTTCACACGCATTGGAAACTGTCCAACTTTAAGTGACCAAAATCTGGTTGATGTGTGTTCAAATTATTGATTCTAAATCTCGTCTTTATCAGTATTCCATATAGGCTTTGCGTATATCCAATATTTTCGGTAAAGGTTCGTTTAGACGAATATAATTCCTCGGCAACTTCCGCTTAAAACATTCTAAAAACCAAATATTAATAAGCGTTGACTCTATTTTTAATAAGTAATGTATTCAACCCCCTCCCTCTAGATCAGTGTTGTCGTCTAACAAGTGGTATCAGAGCCTGGTTCATTCCGTGCTTCACATATAACTTCTTAGGATATGGTAAACGAACCAAAAGGGGCTTACAATAGAGCACCTGTTTTCAATGGTGACAACTATAGTTACTGGAAAAATTGTATGCGCGTGCATATAAATTCCATTGACAGAAAGGTATGGAATGTTATATTGAACTGTCTTATGGAAATTACCATGACTGTTGAAAATAACGTTGTTGTGCCTAAGCATGAAGCACAATTAAATGATGAAGATGAGAAAAAGTACAATTATGATTGGAAGGCTAGAAATATTTTGATCTCTTCCTTGGGAGTTGATGAATATTATAGAGTTTCACATTGTATGACTACTAAATCTATGTGGGACTCATTGCAAGTTGCCCATGAGAGAACTAATGATGTCAAACTAGCTAGAATCAACACTTTGACTCAAGAGTTTGATCTCTTTCACATGAAGCAAGAGGAAACCATTGCCGACATGCAAAAGATATTTTCTCATTTAATCAATAGACTAAATTCACTTGGTAGACCAATTTCCAATGATGTTGCTACTAAAAAAGTCTTAAGATGTCTTACCAGGGAGTGGTAACCAAAGGTCACGACCATAAAGGAAGCAAATGATCTTATGACTTTGGACTTTACAACTCTTTTTGGAAATCTCCAAGAACATGAGCAAGTGCTTCTTAGTCTCGAGCAATTTGAGAAAAAGGAAAAGA
This sequence comes from Lathyrus sativus, assembly GCA_963859935.3. Lineage (NCBI taxonomy): Eukaryota > Viridiplantae > Streptophyta > Magnoliopsida > Fabales > Fabaceae > Lathyrus > Lathyrus sativus. Next base: position 18,337 of record CAWUDS030007209.1, read on the forward strand.
AGGAAAAAACTAAAACTACGGAAAAGAAGTCTATATCTCTAAAAGCTTCTTGTTCAAAGTCCTCCGCAAAAGAGCTAAGTGATTACGACTCGAGTGATGACGATGATGAAGAAACGAATGAGGATATGAGGTTGTTTGTGAAGCAATACAATCTCTATGTAAATAAGAATGATATCCAACATTTTGAAAATAATCTCGTCAATTTTAGAAGACAATCAAGGTCTTCCAAGAATGAAGGCAATAAGGGGAGTAAAGTAAGAGGGTTGTACTTCAATTGTGGAAAAGTCGGACACTATAAGCTGGATTATCCATTGATGAAAAAGGACAAAGGAAAGGAAATTAATCGCTCACAAAAGAAACAAGGTAAGCCTAGAAGAGCTTACATTGCTTGGGAAAGCGATAATGAGTCATCCGCGGACGATAGTTCTAATGACGAAGAGTCCGTCAACCTTTGTCTCTCTGCACATCAAAAGAAGAAAAACAAAAAGGTACAACATGCTAAATATGAAAACTCTAGTAGAATGTCTCATTCTGAATTACAACTTGCCTTTGATACCTTACACCATGAAGCCAAGGAAGCTTTTTAAACAGTTGGCCTCAAACAAACAAATTTTTACTCATTTGGAGCAAAAGATCTCCGATTCTGAAAGGGAATTGGAGGCTCTAAAGGCATCCATGGTGGAAGTAACAAAGGTAGATGTTGAGGAAGAAAGAAGTAGATGGGTAAACTTTGGGTGTGATACTTGTCATATTTGGCAAAAAGAGGTTAGAACTCTTAAAGCCAGACTTGACAAGGATCTAGAACCAAAGATCATGTTTGCTATTGATAGATCAAATTTTAGAAAAAGCATGATTAATCCTTATTAAAAATATACATATGTGATCAAAAATCAAGGTAACAAAAGTGATACAAAGGTTAACCTCACTTGCTTGTATTGTTGCAAAAGGGGTCACACCATTACTAAATGTCGCTTTAGGAGATTTTTAGTTAAATGGGTTTATCAATGGTTGCCTAAATGCAACCAAGATTTCACTCACAACCAAGGACCCAATAACAATTGGGTACCAATTTTTCGTTGATTGTTTTTATAGGTACAAAATCTTGAGCCTATAGAGAAAAGATAGATTCTTGATAGTGGATGCTCAAGACATATGGCAGGAGACATATCTCTCTTCATTGACTTTGTGGCAAAGAAGAAGGGGTTTGTAAGCAATGAGGACAACAAAAAGGGAGCAATACTTGGAAAAGGTAGTGTAGGTAATCCCTCGTCTACTACTATCTATGATGTATTGCTAGTTGAGGGCCTTAAAACACAATCTCATAAGCATTAGTCAATTATGTGACAAGGGATACAAAGTATCCTTTTCAAAATATTGTTGCATGAATTGAAAATAATGATAAAAAGGGGGATGTGTTTAATGGCTTGAGGGTAAATAATGTTTATATGCTGGATTTGAGTGAAGTATCATTGAGTAGCGACAAACGTCTTATGACTATGAGTGAGGACTCATGTTTGTAGCATAGACGTTTGGCGCATGTCAATTTTGACTTGCTAAACAAGATAGTTTTCTAAGGACCTAGTTATTGGCTTACCCAAAATCAAGTTTTAAAAGGATCACTTATGTGATGCGTGCCAAATTCGGGAAGCAAACAAGGATCTCGTTTAAATCTAAAAACATTGTGTCAATTACGAGACCTCTTGAACTTCTTCATATGGACCTTTTTGAACCATCTAGAATTAAAAGTCTAGGTGGTAGCTACTATGGTTTTGTTATAGTCGATGATTTCTCTAGGTTTTGTTGGACTATCTTCTTGGCTAGCAAGAGCGATACTTTTTCCTCCTTTGAAAAATTTGCTAAACTTTCTCAAAACAAGTTGAACACAAACATTATATCAATTAGACGTGATCATGGAGGTGAGTTTGAAAATCATCTTTTTGAAGAATATTATGGTAGACACGAAATTGATCATAATTTTTTCCGCTCCACGTACTCCTCAGCAAAACGGGGTCGTGGAACGTAAAAATCGAATTTTAGAAGAGTTAGGAAGAACTATGATCAATGAAAGTGGACTTCCTAAATATTTTTTGGGGCCCGATGCCATTAGTACAGCTTGTTATGTTTTGAATAGGGTGCTCATCCGTCCCTATTCTTAACAAGACTCTGTATGAACTTTTGAAAGGAAGGAAGCCAAATGTGTCTCACCTTCATGTTTTTGGTTGTAAATGTTTTGTGTTAAAACAATGGTAAGGAGAGTCTAGGTAAATTTGACTCCAAGGAAGATGAATGTATCTTTCTCGAATACTCTCAGTCAAGTAAAACATATAGAATATATAATAAGAGGTTACTTATAGCTAAAGAACCTGTTCATGTCACTTTTGATGAAACTTATCTGAAAAGTGTCAGAAAAGGTATTTCGTTTCATGGTGAAGGTGTATCTTCTAAAGACATAATCAAAGTAACTGAGAAAGGAATTGATCAACCTGAGTCAATGAAAGTTGAGGAGGAAAAAGATCACCATCATGAGGAGATTGAGGAGGTTCATCCGACTAACACCGATGGCCTTCCTCCAGCTTTGAAGTCTTCTAAAGACCATCCTATCGACAACATTCTCAGTGATATCTCAAACGGAGTGACAGCTCGATCTAAGCTAAGTAACTTTTGTTATCACTTTTCTTCCGTCTCTCAAGTTGAGCCTAAAAAACCCTAAAGAGACATTAATCAATGAAAAATTGGTTCTTATCAATGCAAAAGGAACTGTATCAGTTTAAAAGACATGAGGTTTGGGACCTTGTCCCTCCTCCACGAAACCATCGAGTAATTGGCACCCGATGGGTGTTTAGGAATAAACTGGACGAAAACGGAGTTATAACACACAATAAGGCATGGTTATTCATGCAAGGGTATAACCGAGAGGAGGGAATCGACTATGAGGAAACTTATGCGCCAGTTTTCCCGACTCGAGGCTATACGCCTTCTGCTTGCTTTCGCTTGTGCGACAGATTTCATATTATTTCAGATGGATGTAAAAAGTTCTTTCCTCAACGGATATATAAATGAAGAGGTTTATGTAGCCCAACCTCCCGGGTTTAAATCTCATGAGTATCCTGATCATATCTACAAGTTAAATGAGCCTTGTACGAACTCAAACAAAGCCCCCTAGGGCTTGGTATGACCGTCTTAGCAAATTTCTTCTTGATCAAGGATACTCAAAAGGAAAGGTTGAGACAACCCTCTTCATTAAACATCAAGGAAAACACTTAATCTTGGTACAAATATACGTTGATGATATTATTTTTGGATAAACTAACATGAATATGGTAAGGGAGTTTTCTAGATTAATGCAGGGCGAGTTCAAGATGAGCATGATGGCGGAGCTCAACTATTTCCTTGGATTTCAATACAAACAACTCAAAGAAGGTACATTTATGAGCCAAACAAAATATTTCCTTGAGCTTCTCAAGCGTTTTGACATGGCTAAATTTAAGGCGATTGACACTCTGATGCCTACATGTGAAAAGAATGGTAAGGATGTGGAAGGTGAAGAAGTATAGAGGTATGATTGGCTCTCTCTTCTATCTTACCGCATCTCGATCCGACATAATGTTTAGTGTTTGCATGTGTGCAAGGTATCAATCATGTCCAAAGGAATTTCACTTGAAAGCTGTAAAGTGTATGCTTAGATACCTCTCTGGTACTCCAAAGTATGGGCTCTAGTATTCCAAGGGTAATGATTGTTCCTTGGTTGGCTTTTTCGATTCCGACTTTTCCAGTTGCAAATCAAATAGGAAAAGCACAAGTGGCACTTGTCATCTGATTTCAAATTCTTTGGTGAGTTGGCATAGTAAAAATCAAGTTTCCCCTTCCCGTTGCTTTGTCAACAGCCGAAGCGGAATACGTTGCGGCCAGTAATTGTTGCGCTCAAGTCTTATGGCTTAAGCAAAAATTACTCGACTTCAATATAAAACTTGAGCGGGTTCCAATCTTTTGTGATAACACCAGTGCCATTAATCTAACCAAGAACCCCGTATTACATTCATGCACCAAGCATATCGAAATACGCCATCATTTCCTTAGGGATCATGTGGAGAAATGGGTGATGTGGTATTTGAGCACATTGATACCAAAAATAAACTTGCCGATGTTTTCACAAAAACCACTTACTACAGAGCCTTTCTTTCACATCTGTAGGGAACTCGGTGTTCTCGACATCTCGGATCGTGTTTAAGAGTTCATTATTGCATTCTTTCTATATATGTTACTTTGTCTATATCTTTATCTAACAAATGAAGTAACCAAGCCATATGTGAGGGAATCTATCAGTGTTCGCGGTTGAGGTGCTATCTTTCCTTATTATCAAACTTTCGTATTCCCCTCATTTGTGTAAGTTGATGTATTAAGTTATGTGTTATTATTGATGTTTATTGCATGATTAAGCATGTTTCATCCTTTGAATGTTTGATATTTGAGTATGCTATCTATTTATGTCCATTTTGATGCTTGTATGTTTATTATAAAATAGATGATTTGTGTTGTTTTTAAAACTAGATGAGTCGACCTACACAGGAGTTTGGTCGACTCACAAAATAAAAAAAATTCTTGTTTTAAAAAGTAGGTCTGCTCAGGTCGACCCTTTGGTCGGACTCAAAATTTGAAAATTTCTCAATTATGTCTATTCACAGTATGCATCGATGCAAAACATGTATGGGTCCAACGTGTCGCGCGATTTTGCTGAAAAACCTCTGCTTTTGATGAATCATTCAAATTACTTCACTCATTTAATGCATTCATTTTTTATGCATTCAAACAACACCATCATTAGCATTTACATTGGTACTTTGCACCTACTCAAGGCTACTATCTACATCTCCTCTTCCCAAAGTCTCTTTTAAAACCTAATTTCACTATTTAGGTCCAAGAAGTATAGTGAGTCTCTCCAATCAATATCAAACAAAAACTTTGTTTTTTCACTATTCATCATCTTCAAAGAATTGCTTTAATGGCTATAAGAAGAGTATAGGTTAAAAGAATAACCAAAGCTTCATCGCTTCAAGCTGCTACTTCTAGAGCTGCTCTACCAGTAATCGCTCTCTCTCTCTCTCTCTCTCTTTTACCTCCTGAATTACACTGAACTTTATGAGAAAAATCTGAGTAAGAGATTAATTGTCAAACAATATGTTTATTATCGAAAAGCTGCTGAAAGAATGCACATCCAAGAAGTACTTGAATTTCTAGATGCTCAGAATTTCAACAAATTTTTTAGAATGCGATAATAATATAATGAGGACTTGATCAGAATTTTTCTACATTGGGTCTTCAAGGAAAATTCGAAGGTTTTGAGTTCAATACTAAGATTGGAAATAATAAGGTATATGTCAATGGACTCTGTTTGGAAAAATCTTTTCGATATGTCTCCTCTGACTGCTGAGTCGTTGATTAAGGTCACAGATACTCAAACTGTGAAAGCGTATGAGTTCAAGGAGGCCTTGAACTCTATGCTGAAGAAAACCATATGCTGGCGACATTTGTCGCTAGCGACCTTTTTTCCGAAATCATTCACAACTGGTAGGTTGACAGTGGTTCACAAAAATTTTACAGTGCATTGTCTCGCACATTCTTCGACCCAAGAAAGGTGGTTATTCTCTCGGGTTAACCAAGCCGAGGTTCTCTTGGTTTACATTCTGAAAAGAAGATCAAGATTAATTGGCCTCACTACATTGCGAGTAGAATATACTCTTTTGAAAGACTCTGGTAGAGGAACCGCACTGTCATATGGCCTCCTTCATCTAATATGTCCTCAATAATGATAATATGGTTGTACCCCGGCATCCCTTACACAACCTTGACAACCAACCAAGAGTTTTGTCAAAAGACTCTAACTATGATGGGTTATTATTTGGGATCCCCACGATTCCGCTACAGATTTATTATTAAGGCAACATGCTCTCATCTGCAGGAATCTAACAAGAGTGGATAAAAACGAAGAAGAAGAAGAAGAAGAAGAAGAAGAAGGAGGAGAAGAGGGTGGAAACTCACATGGAAACTGATGAACAAGATAACAATGGTTGGCTAGATCAATCACCCCATTTGGAACATGATGACAACCAAGGATGGGGTGGCCTGGCAGCATACATGTTGGACCTACATATGTGAAAACTACATGCCTCGAGCAACGAATTGGGAATATCAAGAGATCCCGGATTGGAATTACGTGCCTCCATCACCTCCGCGTCCCCAACAGAAGAACGACGAACTCCTCAAACTGATGAGAAGTATGCAGCTCGAATAACAAAACTTTATCACTCGCCCAAGATGAGCGGTTCAAATATTTTCAGAATCAACTTCAAGCTCACACGAATTAA
>CAWUDS030007210.1:0-24691 GCA_963859935.3 Lathyrus sativus
CACGTCATACGGCTACCCACAGTATAACATATAATAACACACAAACTACACGTTATATATCGAAAGCATACAGTATGATAACACATCAAATGCACCCGTTCACGACGGTAAAAGTTGACAAAATGACACGTTTCGAATATTCTGCTATAATTGGATCATATACTGACATCAAAACCATTTTTCCTATAAATAACATCTCTTTAGCTTTGCAACGCTTCGAACGGGGACTAAACCGACTTACGGATCAAGAGATATGAATTTTCAAAGTTTTCGAAAAATCAGAATTGTGCCTAAACACGGCTACGGATTTTGCATTTTCGCCCGAAAATCCGACCGATTTAATTCTTTTCTCCCGATTAAATATCTACTCATCATTACCAATCATATAATAACATTTTAGGATCATAAAACGCAAATTCTACAACTTCCGATTTTCATCCAAAATCTCAACCCCCAATTGTCCAAAAATGTCAAAACTCACAAACTCAACTAAATTCGATCAAACGAAGTCCAATAATCACGGCTAAGCATTACCCGACTAAACTATAAAATTTATTCTCGATTTTAACCATTAAAACTTCGATTTTACCGATTAAACTCATTTATGCCCTAGAATGAGAAAATGGTAGAAACTCTCCAACAATCTCAATCAAACCAACAAACACATACATAATCATAAACATTGATAGAATAACAACATTTCACACCCTTACCTTGATTAAATTGAAGATAGAAGTTGTTCTTGAGCTTTCCAAGTTTTTTTCCCCTTTTTCTCCTCTTTTCTCCTTTCTCTTTCTTTCTCTTCTTTTTCTCTTATGTTTCTATTTTTTTCCTTTTCTTTCTCTTTCCCTTTTTCACTTATACTCTTTCTATTCTATTTCTCTCCAAACATCCACTAATCCATTTCTCATAAAATATCTCAACTTAACATTAAATACTTAATGTCTAAAATACCCTCTAATCTATTTTCCCCGAAACTCTCAAAATCGATAAAATAGCTTAATATGCAAACATAACATATTAACACATAAATTCCACAATTAAAATATTAATCACCCAAATCAATTAATTAATATAAATAATTAATTATCAAAAATTGGGTTGTTACAACTCTCCCCCACTTCAGGAATTTTCATCCTCGAAAATGTTACCTGATCCAAACAACTCAGGATACGACTCTCACATTCCACTATCTAATTCCTAAGAATATCATCAAATTGATCTAAGTGAAAACACACTAAATCAACTCCAAAGTCTTTACTAAAAATACTCAACGGACCATTCAAACACACAAAAGGAGTAATTACTGAACCCATAGCAGGAGTATCAATAACCATACCACCACTCATAACAGACAACTCAAGATTCAATCTCTTAACACAATCAAAATAAATAAAGGAATATGTAGCTCCAGTATCAATTATAGTGACCAAAGGTATATCATTAATGAAGTACGTACCTCGGATCAATCGATCTTCACTAGCAGTCTCCGATCCCGATAAAGCAAACACTTTCCCGTTCCCTTGAGTCTTCTTTGGCTTGTTACACTTGGTACTAATATGCCCTTGCTCATCACAGTTGTAGCAAGTCACATTCGCACCGCTTCTGCACTCGAAAGCCTTGTGGCCTGGCTTGCCACACTTGAAACATTCCTGCCCAACGCTTTTGCACTCAGGAGCACGATGTCCTTCTTTACCGCATTGATAACACTTCACCGGAGTAGGAGTTCCTCCCCTACTCGGCTTCTTTCCATCTTCAGCTTTCTGTTTCCCCTTATCAACAGGAGTCACATACGGCTTTTCTCTGAATTGACCTTTTCCTTTCTTGTCTTTTAAACTTTTATAGTGGGCAAATCTAGCTCTACTATCTTCATCAAAATCCTGCTTTTGTTCACCAACTCAGAAAATCGCCTAATTTCCTGATAACCAATGGCTTGCTTGACTTAAGGCCTTAAACCATTTACAAACTTAAGGCACTTGGATCTCTCAGCATTAGCAGTGTTGTAATGAGGACAAAACTTAATCAATTCCTCAAACCTTGCCGCATACTCGGCTACAGTTGAGTTACCCTGCTTCAGCTCAAGGAACTCTATTTCCTTCCTCCCACGCACATCTTCTGGAAAATACTTCTCTATAAATGTCTCTCTAAAAAGATCCCAAGTAACCACAATCTCATTATCTTCAAACCTTTGGTGAGTATTACTCCACCAATCCTCAGCTTCCTCTTCAAGCATATGAGTGCCAAACTGCACCCTTTGCGGATCTGAACAGTTCATAACTCGAAAGATCTTCTCAATTGCTTTCAGCCAAACTTGTGCTCCGTCAGGTTCATGCGTTCCCTTGAAAATTGGCGGATTATTCCTTTGGAACCTTCCCAAAGCACGAAACTCATCATCAACATTGTTTCCAGCATTCACATTGGCTTGAGGATTCTGCCCAATCGCTCCAGCCAACATCGCCAAAGCTTCAATAATCGCTTCATCATTCCTGGCTGAAACCATTGTTCTTGATTTCCACAACAAATCTTCGTTAGAACAACCATATGGATAGTGATACACACAAATACCAAATATGTAACGCCCCCATTCTATACCCCAAAATAATCATATATCAAATCATATAGCCACGAATACGAGTATTTTATTTTTCATTAGAGTATATTTACATTAAGGTATAAAAGAAGTGTGTCACAATACCCACGAAACGACCACATGAATATCAAGGTTTAAAAAGAATTAACTCAAAAGGGGTAAATCTCAACTAAAAATAAACGCATGATTTTTCGAAATTACATATTCATGTTTCTCTTAAAGCGAAAGACTAAAACATATATATATATATTCACTTAAGACATGACAAAACGTAATTACATGTCATCTGGTTGTTCACAACTTCATTCACATACAAACAAGACATCAAAAGACATTCTACAAGCCTATCTACCCAAAGTTACATATCAGAGCGACCGACACGAGGGAAAAGAACTATACTCCAAAGGAAACCTCCAGCGGATCCTAATCTGCAATGCCTCGCAGGGCATTGTAAAACAACAGAAGGGTGAGAAACATATCATAATAATCAAGGCATAAGATATATATATATATATATATATATATATATATATATATATATATATATATATATATATATATATATATATATATATATATATATATATATATATATATATATATATATATATATATATATATATATATATATATATATATATATATATATATATATATATATATATATATATATATATATATATACATATATAGAAATACACAAGTACCGAATGCCTATATTCTACAGCTTTTCACTACGGTGCGTAGTAATAAATTCTCACCACATCAAATACACTTAGACGTATACACTCACACTAAACCATCCATCCATTAGTCAATATCCTACACATTCATTTATTCGCTATCCGCGTCCCATCAATTCCTGCACGCATGCATTACATATGACAACCGCAACCATGCCGTGCGATTCGTATAATACTCATCTAATATCCTCAATCCTCTTTCCGGGTTATGGGCATATCGCTCATGCCCTACCGGGAATAACATCTCAGTCATTCTATCCCGGTAACTTCTTCACTAGGAACGACACATTGCCATCCTACCCTAGTGAGTACAACTCCTCCACGCTTACTTCAACGTCATCCTCCCATCTATCAGACCATACATACATATATACTATTATATTCTTAGAGATTATTCTCCGTTCATCATCTGAAGATGATAGTGCAACTCATAGGGACCGACTCATTCATCCGCCAGATTCTCCTATGAACCTATCACTTATCAAATCCTCCACGGGATCAAATATAACCATCGCATCAAGCGAGGTTCTGCAGATCCTACACGAGATCAAATATAACCATCGCATCAAGCGAGGTTCTTCAGATCCTACACGGGATCAAATATAACCATCGCACCAAGCGAGGTTCTGCAGATCCTACACGGGATCAAATATAACCATCGCATCAAGCGAGGTTCTGCAGATCCTACACGGGATCAAATATAACCATCGCATCAATCGAGGTTCTGCAGATCCTACACGGGATCAAATATAACCATCGCATCAAGCGAGGTTCTGCAGATCCTACACGGGATCAAATATAACCATCGCATCAAGCGAGGTTCTGCAGATCCTACACGGTATCAAATATAACCATCGCATCAAGCGAGGTCCTGCAGATCCTACACGGGATCAAATATAACCATCGCATCAAGCGAGGTTCTGCAGATCCTACACGGGATCAAATATAACCATCGCATCAAGCGAGGTTCTGCAGATCCTACACGGGATCAAATATAACCATCGCATCAAGCGAGGTTCTGCAGATCCTACACGGGATCAAATATAACCATCGCATCAAGCGAGGTTCTGCAGATCCTACACGGGATCAAATATAACCATCGCATCAAGCGAGGTTCTGCAGATCCTACACGGGATCAAATATAACCATCGCATCAAGCGAGGTTCTGCAGATCCTACACGGGATCAAATATAACCATCGCATCAAGCGAGGTTCTGCAGATCCTACACGGGATCGAATATAACCATCGCATCAAGCGAGGTTCTGTAGATCCTACACGGGATCAAATATAACCATCGCATCAAGCGAGGTCCTGCAGATCCTACACGGGATCAAATATAACAATCGCATCAAGCCAGGTCCTGCAGATCCTACACGGGATCAAATATAACCATCGCATCAAGCGAGGTTCTGCAGATCCTACACGGGATCAAATATAACCATCGCATCAAGCGAGGTTCTGCAGATCCTACACGGGATCAAATATAACCATCGCATCAAGCGAGGTTCTGCAGATCCTACACGGGATCAAATATAACCATCGCATCAAGCGAGGTTCTGCAGATCCTACACGGGATCAAATATAACCATCGCATCAAGCGAGGTCCTGCAGATCCTACACGGGATCAAATATAACCATCGCATCAAGCGAGGTTCTGCAGATCCTACACGGGATCAAATATAACCATCGCATCAAGCGAGGTTCTGCAGATCCTACACGGGATCAAATATAACCATCGCATCAAGCGAGGTTCTGCAGATCCTACACGGGATCAAATATAACCATCGCATCAAGCGAGGTTCTGCAGATCCTACACGGGATCAAATATAACCATCGCATCAAGCGAGGTTCTGCAGATCCTACACGGGATCAAATATAACCATCGCATCAAGCGAGGTTCTGCAGATCCTACACGGGATCAAATATAACCATCGCATCAAGCGAGGTTCTGCAGATCCTACACGGGATCGAATATAACCATCGCATCAAGCGAGGTTCTGCAGATCCTACACGGGATCAAATATAACCATCGCATCAAGCGAGGTCCTGCAGATCCTACACGGGATCAAATATAACCATCGCATCAAGCGAGGTCCTGCAGATCCTACACGGGATCAAATATAACCATCGCATCAAGCGAGGTTCTGCAGATCCTACACGGGATCAAATATAACCATCGCATCAAGCGAGGTTCTGCAGATCCTACACGGGATCAAATATAACCATCGCATCAAGCGAGGTTCTGCAGATCCTACACGGGATCAAATATAACCATCGCATCAAGCGAGGTTCTGCAGATCCTACACGGGATCAAATATAACCATCGCATCAAGTGAGGTTCTGCAGATCCTACACGGGATCAAATATAACCATCGCATCAAGCGAGGTTCTGCAGATCCTACACGGGATCAAATATAACCATCGCATCAAGCGAGGTTCTGCAGATCCTACACGGGATCAAATATAACCATCGCATCAAGCGAGGTTCTGCAGATCCTACACGGGATCAAATATAACCATCAAATCAAGCGAGGTCCTGCAGATCCTACACGGGATCAAATATAACCATCAAATCAAGCAAGGTCCTGCAGATCCTACACGGGATCAAATATAACCATCGCATCAAGCGAGGTTCTGCAGATCCTACACGGGATCAAATATAACCATCGCATCAAGCGAGGTTCTGCAGATCCTACACGGGATCAAATATAACCATCGCATCAAGCGAGGTCCTGCAGATCCTACAAGGGATCAAATATAACCATCGCATCAAGCGAGGTTCTGCAGATCCTACACGGGATCAAATATAACCATCGCATCAAGCGAGGTTCTGCAGATCCTACACGGGATCAAATATAACCATCGCATCAAGCGAGGTTCTGCAGATCCTACACGGGATCAAATATAACCATCGCATCAAGCGAGGTTCTGCAGATCCTACACGGGATCAAATATAACCATCGCATCAAGCGAGGTTCTGCAGATCCTACACGGGATCAAATATAACCATCGCATCAAGCGAGGTTCTGCAGATCCTACACGGGATCAAATATAACCATCGCATCAAGCGAGGTTCTGCAGATCCTACACAGGATCAAATATAACCATCGCATCAAGCGAGGTCCGGCAGATCCTACACGGGATCAAATATAACCATCGCATCAAGCGAGATCCTGCAGATCCTACATGGGATCAAATATAACCATCGCATCAAGCGAGGTTCTGCAGATCCTACACGGGATCAAATATAACCATCGCATCAAGCGAGGTTCTGCAGATCCTACACGGGATCAAATTTAACCATCGCATCAAGCGAGGTTCTGCAGATCCTACACGGGATCAAATATAACCATCGCTTCAAGCGAGGTTCTGCAGATCCTACACGGGATCAAATATAACCATCGCATCAAGCGAGGTTCTGCAGATCCTACACGGGATCAAATATAACCATCGCATCAAGCGAGGTTCTGCAGATCCTACACGGGATCAAATATAACCATCGCATCAAGCGAGGTTCTGCAGATCCTACACGGGATCAAATATAACCATCGCATCAAGCGAGGTTCTGCAGATCCTACACGGGATCAAATATAACCATCGCATCAAGCGAGGTCCTGCAGATCCTACACGGGATCAAATATAACCATCGCATCAAGCGAGGTCCTGCAGATCCTACACGGGATCAAATATAACCATCGCATCAAGCGAGGTTCTGCAGATCCTACACGGGATCAAATATAACCATCGCATCAAGCGAGGTTCTGCAGATCCTACACGGGATCAAATATAACCATCGCATCAAGCGAGGTTCTGCAGATCCTACACGGGATCAAATATAACCATCGCATCAAGCGAGGTTCTGCAGATCCTACACGGGATCAAATATAACCATCGCATCAAGCGAGGTTCTGCAGATCCTACACGGGATCAAATATAACCATCACATCAAGCGAGGTTCTGCAGATCCTACACGGGATCAAATATAACCATCGCATCAAGCGAGGTTTTGCAGATCCTACACGGGATCAAATATAACCATCGCATCAAGCGAGGTTCTGCAGATCCTACACGGGATCAAATATAACCATCGCATCAAGCGAGGTTCTGCAGATCCTACACGGGATCGAATATAACCATCGCATCAAGCGAGGTTCTGCAGATCCTACACGGGATCGAATATAACCATCGCATCAAGCGAGGTTCTGCAGATCCTACACGGGATCAAATATAACCATCGCATCAAGCGAGGTTCTGCAGATCCTACACGGGATCAAATATAACCATCGCTTCAAGCGAGGTTCTGCAGATCCTACACGGGATCAAATATAACCATCGCATCAAGCGAGGTTCTGCAGATCCTACACGGGATCAAATATAACCATCGCTTCAAGCGAGGTTCTGCAGATCCTACACGGGATCAAATATAACCATCGCATCAAGCGAGGTTCTGCAGATCCTACACGGGATCAAATATAACCATCGCATCAAGCGAGGTTCTGCAGATCCTACACGGGATCAAATATAACCATCGCATCAAGCGAGGTTCTGCAGATCCTACACGGGATCAAATATAACCATCGCATCAAGCGAGGTTCTGCAGATCCTACACGGGATCAAATATAACCATCGCATCAAGCGAGGTTCTGCAGATCCTACACGGGATCAAATATAACCATCGCATCAAGCGAGGTTCTGCAGATCCTACACGGGATCAAATATAACCATCGCATCAAGCGAGGTTCTGCAGATCCTACACGGGATCAAATATAACCATCGCATCAAGCGAGGTTCTGCAGATCCTACACGGGATCAAATATAACCATCGCATCAAGCGAGGTTCTGCAGATCCTACACAGGATCAAATATAACCATCGCATCAAGCGAGGTCCTGCAGATCCTACACGGGATCAAATATAACCATCGCATCAAGCGAGGTGTTGCAGATCCTACACGGGATCAAATATAACCCTCGCATCAAGCGAGGTTCTGCAGATCCTACACGGGATCAAATATAACCATCGCATCAAGCGAGGTTCTGCAGATCCTACACGGGATCAAATTTAACCATCGCATCAAGCGAGGTTCTGCAGATCCTACACGGGATCAAATATAACCATCGCTTCAAGCGAGGTTCTGCAGATCCTACACGGGATCAAATATAACCATCGCATCAAGCGAGGTTCTGCAGATCCTACACGGGATCAAATATAACCATCGCATCAAGCGAGGTTCTGCAGATCCTACACGGGATCAAATATAACCATCGCATCAAGCGAGGATCTGCAGATCCTACACGGGATCAAATATAACCATCGCATCAAGCGAGGTCCTGCAGATCCTACACGGGATCAAATATAACCATCGCATCAAGCGAGGTCCTGCAGATCCTACACGGGATCAAATATAACCCTCGCATCAAGCGAGGTTCTGCAGATCCTACACGGGATCAAATATAACCATCGCATCAAGCGAGGTTCTGCAGATCCTACACGGGATCAAATATAACCATCGCATCAAGCGAGGTCCTGCAGATCCTACACGGGATCAAATATAACCATCGCATCAAGCGAGGTCCTGCAGATCCTACACGGGATCAAATATAACCATCGCATCAAGCGAGGTCCTGCAGATCCTACACGGGATCAAATATAACCATCGCATCAAGCGAGGTTCTGCAGATCCTACACGGGATCAAATATAACCATCGCATCAAGCGAGGTTCTGCAGATCCTACACGGGATCAAATATAACCATCGCATCAAGCGAGGTTCTGCAGATCCTACACGGGATCAAATATAACCATCGCATCAAGCGAGGTTCTGCAGATCCTACACGGGATCAAATTTAACCATCGCATCAAGCGAGGTTCTGCAGATCCTACACGGGATCAAATATAACCATCGCTTCAAGCGAGGTTCTGCAGATCCTACACGGGATCAAATATAACCATCGCATCAAGCGAGGTTCTGCAGATCCTACACGGGATCAAATATAACCATCAAATCAAGCGAGGTTCTGCAGATCCTACACGGGATCAAATATAACCATCAAATCAAGCGAGGTCCTGCAGATCCTACACGGGATCAAATATAACCATCAAATCAAGCAAGGTCCTGCAGATCCTACACGGGATCAAATATAACCATCGCATCAAGCGAGGTTCTGCAGATCCTACACGGGATCAAATATAACCATCGCATCAAGCGAGGTTCTGCAGATCCTACACGGGATCAAATATAACCATCGCATCAAGCGAGGTCCTGCAGATCCTAGACGGGATCAAATATAACCATCGCATCAAGCGAGGTTCTGCAGATCCTACACGGGATCAAATATAACCATCGCATCAAGCGAGGTTCTGCAGATCCTACACGGGATCAAATATAACCATCGCATCAAGCGAGGTTCTGCAGATCCTACACGGGATCAAATATAACCATCGCATCAAGCGAGGTTCTGCAGATCCTACACGGGATCAAATATAACCATCGCATCAAGCGAGGTTCTGCAGATCCTACACGGGATCAAATATAACCATCGCATCAAGCGAGGTTCTGCAGATCCTACACGGGATCAAATATAACCATCGCATCAAGCGAGGTTCTGCAGATCCTACACAGGATCAAATATAACCATCGCATCAAGCGAGGTCCGGCAGATCCTACACGGGATCAAATATAACCATCGCATCAAGCGAGATCCTGCAGATCGTACACGGGATCAAATATAACCATCGCATCAAGCGAGGTTCTGCAGATCCTACACGGGATCAAATATAACCATCGCATCAAGCGAGGTTCTGCAGATCCTACACGGGATCAAATTTAACCATCGCATCAAGCGAGGTTCTGCAGATCCTACACGGGATCAAATATAACCATCGCTTCAAGCGAGGTTCTGCAGATCCTACACGGGATCAAATATAACCATCGCATCAAGCGAGGTTCTGCAGATCCTACACGGGATCAAATATAACCATCGCATCAAGCGAGGTTCTGCAGATCCTACACGGGATCAAATATAACCATCGCATCAAGCGAGGTTCTGCAGATCCTACACGGGATCAAATATAACCATCGCATCAAGCGAGGTTCTGCAGATCCTACACGGGATCAAATATAACCATCGCATCAAGCGAGGTCCTGCAGATCCTACACGGGATCAAATATAACCATCGCATCAAGCGAGGTCCTGCAGATCCTACACGGGATCAAATATAACCATCGCATCAAGCGAGGTTCTGCAGATCCTACACGGGATCAAATATAACCATCGCATCAAGCGAGGTTCTGCAGATCCTACACGGGATCAAATATAACCATCGCATCAAGCGAGGTTCTGCAGATCCTACACGGGATCAAATATAACCATCGCATCAAGCGAGGTTCTGCAGATCCTACACGGGATCAAATATAACCATCGCATCAAGCGAGGTTCTGCAGATCCTACACGGGATCAAATATAACCATCGCATCAAGCGAGGTTCTGCAGATCCTACACGGGATCAAATATAACCATCGCATCAAGCGAGGTTTTGCAGATCCTACACGGGATCAAATATAACCATCGCATCAAGCGAGGTTCTGCAGATCCAACACGGGATCAAATATAACCATCGCATCAAGCGAGGTTCTGCAGATCCTACACGGGATCGAATATAACCATCGCATCAAGCGAGGTTCTGCAGATCCTACACGGGATCGAATATAACCATCGCATCAAGCGAGGTTCTGCAGATCCTACACGGGATCAAATATAACCATCGCATCAAGCGAGGTTCTGCAGATCCTACACGGGATCAAATATAACCATCGCATCAAGCGAGGTTCTGCAGATCCTACACGGGATCAAATATAACCATCGCATCAAGCGAGGTTCTGCAGATCCTACACGGGATCAAATATAACCATCGCATCAAGCGAGGTTCTGCAGATCCTACACAGGATCAAATATAACCATCGCATCAAGCGAGGTCCGGCAGATCCTACACGGGATCAAATATAACCATCGCATCAAGCGAGATCCTGCAGATCGTACACGGGATCAAATATAACCATCGCATCAAGCGAGGTTCTGCAGATCCTACACGGGATCAAATATAACCATCGCATCAAGCGAGGTTCTGCAGATCCTACACGGGATCAAATTTAACCATCGCATCAAGCGAGGTTCTGCAGATCCTACACGGGATCAAATATAACCATCGCTTCAAGCGAGGTTCTGCAGATCCTACACGGGATCAAATATAACCATCGCATCAAGCGAGGTTCTGCAGATCCTACACGGGATCAAATATAACCATCGCATCAAGCGAGGTTCTGCAGATCCTACACGGGATCAAATATAACCATCGCATCAAGCGAGGTTCTGCAGATCCTACACGGGATCAAATATAACCATCGCATCAAGCGAGGTTCTGCAGATCCTACACGGGATCAAATATAACCATCGCATCAAGCGAGGTCCTGCAGATCCTACACGGGATCAAATATAACCATCGCATCAAGCGAGGTCCTGCAGATCCTACACGGGATCAAATATAACCATCGCATCAAGCGAGGTTCTGCAGATCCTACACGGGATCAAATATAACCATCGCATCAAGCGAGGTTCTGCAGATCCTACACGGGATCAAATATAACCATCGCATCAAGCGAGGTTCTGCAGATCCTACACGGGATCAAATATAACCATCGCATCAAGCGAGGTTCTGCAGATCCTACACGGGATCAAATATAACCATCGCATCAAGCGAGGTTCTGCAGATCCTACACGGGATCAAATATAACCATCGCATCAAGCGAGGTTCTGCAGATCCTACACGGGATCAAATATAACCATCGCATCAAGCGAGGTTTTGCAGATCCTACACGGGATCAAATATAACCATCGCATCAAGCGAGGTTCTGCAGATCCTACACGGGATCAAATATAACCATCGCATCAAGCGAGGTTCTGCAGATCCTACACGGGATCGAATATAACCATCGCATCAAGCGAGGTTCTGCAGATCCTACACGGGATCGAATATAACCATCGCATCAAGCGAGGTTCTGCAGATCCTACACGGGATCAAATATAACCATCGCATCAAGCGAGGTTCTGCAGATCCTACACGGGATCAAATATAACCATCGCTTCAAGCGAGGTTCTGCAGATCCTACACGGGATCAAATATAACCATCGCATCAAGCGAGGTTCTGCAGATCCTACACGGGATCAAATATAACCATCGCTTCAAGCGAGGTTCTGCAGATCCTACACGGGATCAAATATAACCATCGCATCAAGCGAGGTTCTGCAGATCCTACACGGGATCAAATATAACCATCGCATCAAGCGAGGTTCTGCAGATCCTACACGGGATCAAATATAACCATCGCATCAAGCGAGGTTCTGCAGATCCTACACGGGATCAAATATAACCATCGCATCAAGCGAGGTTCTGCAGATCCTACACGGGATCAAATATAACCATCGCATCAAGCGAGGTTCTGCAGATCCTACACGGGATCAAATATAACCATCGCATCAAGCGAGGTTCTGCAGATCCTACACGGGATCAAATATAACCATCGCATCAAGCGAGGTTCTGCAGATCCTACACGGGATCAAATATAACCATCGCATCAAGCGAGGTTCTGCAGATCCTACACGGGATCAAATATAACCATCGCATCAAGCGAGGTTCTGCAGATCCTACACAGGATCAAATATAACCATCGCATCAAGCGAGGTCCTGCAGATCCTACACGGGATCAAATATAACCATCGCATCAAGCGAGGTGTTGCAGATCCTACACGGGATCAAATATAACCCTCGCATCAAGCGAGGTTCTGCAGATCCTACACGGGATCAAATATAACCATCGCATCAAGCGAGGTTCTGCAGATCCTACACGGGATCAAATTTAACCATCGCATCAAGCGAGGTTCTGCAGATCCTACACGGGATCAAATATAACCATCGCTTCAAGCGAGGTTCTGCAGATCCTACACGGGATCAAATATAACCATCGCATCAAGCGAGGTTCTGCAGATCCTACACGGGATCAAATATAACCATCGCATCAAGCGAGGTTCTGCAGATCCTACACGGGATCAAATATAACCATCGCATCAAGCGAGGTTCTGCAGATCCTACACGGGATCAAATATAACCATCGCATCAAGCGAGGTCCTGCAGATCCTACACGGGATCAAATATAACCATCGCATCAAGCGAGGTCCTGCAGATCCTACACGGGATCAAATATAACCCTCGCATCAAGCGAGGTTCTGCAGATCCTACACGGGATCAAATATAACCATCGCATCAAGCGAGGTTCTGCAGATCCTACACGGGATCAAATATAACCATCGCATCAAGCGAGGTCCTGCAGATCCTACACGGGATCAAATATAACCATCGCATCAAGCGAGGTCCTGCAGATCCTACACGGGATCAAATATAACCATCGCATCAAGCGAGGTCCTGCAGATCCTACACGGGATCAAATATAACCATCGCATCAAGCGAGGTTCTGCAGATCCTACACGGGATCAAATATAACCATCGCATCAAGCGAGGTTCTGCAGATCCTACACGGGATCAAATATAACCATCGCATCAAGCGAGGTTCTGCAGATCCTACACGGGATCAAATATAACCATCGCATCAAGCGAGGTTCTGCAGATCCTACACGGGATCAAATATAACCATCGCATCAAGCGAGGTTCTGCAGATCCTACACGGGATCAAATATAACCATCGCATCAAGCGAGGTTCTGCAGATCCTACACGGGATCAAATATAACCATCGCATCAAGCGAGGTTCTGCAGATCCTACACGGGATCAAATATAACCATCAAATCAAGCGAGGTTCTGCAGATCCTACACGGGATCAAATATAACCATCAAATCAAGCGAGGTCCTGCAGATCCTACACGGGATCAAATATAACCATCAAATCAAGCGAGGTCCTGCAGATCCTACACGGGATCAATTATAACCATCGCATCAAGCGAGGTTCTGCAGATCCTACACGGGATCAAATATAACCATCGCATCAAGCGAGGTTCTGCAGATCCTACACGGGATCAAATATAACCATCGCATCAAGCGAGGTCCTGCAGATCCTACACGGGATCAAATATAACCATCGCATCAAGCGAGGTTCTGCAGATCCTACACGGGATCAAATATAACCATCGCATCAAGCGAGGTTCTGCAGATCCTACACGGGATCAAATATAACCATCGCATCAAGCGAGGTTCTGCAGATCCTACACGGGATCAAATATAACCATCGCATCAAGCGAGGTTCTGCAGATCCTACACGGGATCAAATATAACCATCGCATCAAGCGAGGTTCTGCAGATCCTACACGGGATCAAATATAACCATCGCATCAAGCGAGGTTCTGCAGATCCTACACGGGATCAAATATAACCATCGCATCAAGCGAGGTTCTGCAGATCCTACACGGGATCAAATATAACCATCGCATCAAGCGAGGTTCTGCAGATCCTACACGGGATCAAATATAACCATCGCATCAAGCGAGGTCCTGCAGATCCTACACGGGATCAAATATAACCATCGCATCAAGCGAGGTTCTGCAGATCCTACACGGGATCAAATATAACCCTCGCATCAAGCGAGGTTCTGCAGATCCTACACGGGATCAAATATAACCATCGCATCAAGCGAGGTTCTGCAGATCCTACACGGGATCAAATTTAACCATCGCATCAAGCGAGGTTCTGCAGATCCTACACGGGATCAAATATAACCATCGCTTCAAGCGAGGTTCTGCAGATCCTACACGGGATCAAATATAACCATCGCATCAAGCGAGGTTCTGCAGATCCTACACGGGATCAAATATAACCATCGCATCAAGCGAGGTTCTGCAGATCCTACACGGGATCAAATATAACCATCGCATCAAGCGAGGTTCTGCAGATCCTACACGGGATCAAATATAACCATCACATCAAGCGAGGTTCCGCAGATCCTACACGGGTTCAAATATAACCATCGCATCAAGCGAGGTCCTGCAGATCCTACACGGGATCAAATATAACCATCGCATCAAGCGAGGTTCTGCAGATCCTACACGGGATCAAATATAACCATCGCATCAAGCGAGGTTCTGCAGATCCTACACGGGAACAAATATAACCATCGCATCAAGCGAGGTTTTGCAGATCCTACACGGGATCAAATATAACCATCGCATCAAGCGAGGTTCTGCAGATCCTACACGGGATCAAATATAACCATCGCATCAAGCGAGGTTCTGCAGATCCTACACGGGATCGAATATAACCATCGCATCAAGCGAGGTTCTGCAGATCCTACACGGGATCAAATATAACCATCGCATCAAGCGAGGTTCTGCAGATCCTACACGGGATCAAATATAACCATCGCATCAAGCGAGGTTCTGCAGATCCTACACGGGATCAAATATAACCATCGCTTCAAGCGAGGTACTGCAGATCCTACACGGGATCAAATATAACCATCGCATCAAGCGAGGTTCTGCAGATCCTACACGGGATCAAATATAACCATCGCTTCAAGCGAGGTTCTGCAGATCCTACACGGGATCAAATATAACCATCGCATCAAGCGAGGTTCTGCAGATCCTACACGGGATCAAATATAACCATCGCATCAAGCGAGGTTCTGCAGATCCTACACGGGATCAAATATAACCATCGCATCAAGCGAGGTTCTGCAGATCCTACACGGGATCAAATATAACCATCGCATCAAGCGAGGTTCTGCAGATCCTACACGGGATCAAATATAACCATCGCATCAAGCGAGGTTCTGCAGATCCTACACGGGATCAAATATAACCATCGCATCAAGCGAGGTTCTGCAGATCCTACACGGGATCAAATATAACCATCGCATCAAGCGAGGTTCTGCAGATCCTACACGGGATCAAATATAACCATCGCATCAAGCGAGGTTCTGCAGATCCTACACGGGATCAAATATAACCATCGCATCAAGCGAGGTTCTGCAGATCCTACACGGGATCAAATATAACCATCGCATCAAGCGAGGTCCTGCAGATCCTACACGGGATCAAATATAACCATCGCATCAAGCGAGGTTCTGCAGATCCTACACGGGATCAAATATAACCCTCGCATCAAGCGAGGTTCTGCAGATCCTACACGGGATCAAATATAACCATCGCATCAAGCGAGGTTCTGCAGATCCTACACGGGATCAAATTTAACCATCGCATCAAGCGAGGTTCTGCAGATCCTACACGGGATCAAATATAACCATCGCTTCAAGCGAGGTTCTGCAGATCCTACACGGGATCAAATATAACCATCGCATCAAGCGAGGTTCTGCAGATCCTACACGGGATCAAATATAACCATCGCATCAAGCGAGGTTCTGCAGATCCTACACGGGATCAAATATAACCATCGCATCAAGCGAGGTTCTGCAGATCCTACACGGGATCAAATATAACCATCGCATCAAGCGAGGTTCCGCAGATCCTACACGGGATCAAATATAACCATCGCATCAAGCGAGGTCCTGCAGATCCTACACGGGATCAAATATAACCATCGCATCAAGCGAGGTTCTGCAGATCCTACACGGGATCAAATATAACCATCGCATCAAGCGAGGTTCTGCAGATCCTACACGGGATCAAATATAACCATCGCATCAAGCGAGGTTCTGCAGATCCTACACGGGATCAAATTTAACCATCGCATCAAGCGAGGTTCTGCAGATCCTACACGGGATCAAATATAACCATCGCGTCAAGCGAGGTTCTGTAGATCCTACACGGGATCAAATATAACCATCGCATCAAGCGAGGTTCTGCAGATCCTACACGGGATCAAATATAACCATCGCATCAAGCGAGGTTCTGCAGATCCTACACGGGATCAAATATAACCATCGCATCAAGCGAGGTTCTGCAGATCCTACACGGGATCAAATATAAATACACAGCCACTAGGAATGATGTTATATCATTCTACCCTAGTGCACCCATCAATCACACCTCATTCGAAATACTCCTAACGCACTACAATGTTGTTGTGCCTCATTAGGAACGATATCACGTCGTCCTACCCTAATGAGCCCGCAACTAGGAATGATATCACATCATTCTACCCTAGTGTAATCCACTCCGACACTACGTTCACTACTCAATGCCCACATAATCCTATTATGTTCTCATACATTCATATTATCATTCCGACGGCAACGAACTCGATCATCTCATCATGCAATCCTATTCGATCTAGCGATTGCACAAAATTGCCGATCGGCCACACTCACGCTTCACAAACCATAAACTAGGATTCACGCCATTCGGCTACCCACAGCACCTCACGGGCTAGCATACCCGCTTTTAAATCGAGGAAAGGTCGATCGAAATCAGGGTCCCAAGCCACAACAGTACACAACAGGAGAGAAACTCATTCTGCTACGTTCGCTGCACGCTCGCCTAGCGAGCTACTAGCGAACGTTCGCTACCTCCTCGCCTAGCGAACTGCTAGCGAGTGCAAACAGAACCTCCAAACATTGCTCGCTACCTCGTTCGCCACAGCGAACCCCCAGCGTGCTATTCGCTACTCCCTTCGCTACTAGGGAAAGACCAGAATACCATTCTGTCCCAAGTCTGGGACCGTTCGCTACGCACTCGCCTAGCGAGCTGCTAGCGAACACTCGCAACCTGCTCGCCTAGCGAACTGCTAGCGAGCGTCTGCGAACAGAACTTCTCCCCACTGTTCAGAATTCAAAACAGCCGATAAATTCACCCGATAATTCCCCACTTGCTCCAGTAATCATAACCTAACGTTCCCCGACATAAATCCTACCACTTATTCTCATCTTCATTAAACAAAGCTAGATTTCTACCGATCGAATCAATTTCGACCTAAAACGGAAATTATAGGAAACTCTCCAAAACCCTAACTCAATCAACCATACACATACATAATCATACATATTGATTTAGATAGTAAGATTTCACACCCTTACCTTGGATTAATCGAAGCTTTGAGCTGTTCTTGATGATCCCACACTTTTCTTCTTCTTCTTCTCTTTTCTCCTCCTTTTCCTTCTTTCTCTTTTCTTTCCTTCCTTTTCTCTTATGTTTCTTTTCTCTTCTATTTCTCTTTTAATATCCTTCTCATTATTTCTCCAAAACATCTATTAATTCAATATCCCATAAAATATCCCACTTATCATTAAATATGAAATGTCCAAAATACCCTCCAAACTATTTTCCCCGAAAACTCTCAAAATCGGTTAAAATAGAATAATATGTAAACTTAACATATTTCCACACAAATTCCATATCAAAAATAACATTCGTCCAATTAAATTAAGTAGGGACTCGATAAAAGAGACAATCGAAATCGGGGCGTTACAACTCTCCCCCACTTAGGAATTTTCGTCCTCGAAAATATCACCTGATTCAAACCATACCGGACGTAACATCGCGTCCGTTCTCTAATTCTCAAGTTGCACACGATCGCCCACGTGCATACTTCCGTACCACAAACATAGTCATGCCGTGTGACTCAATTAAGACCGTCAATCTGCACCAATCTCCATTGGAGATTACAGGCACTCCACATACACTCCACCAGGAACGACATCTCAGTCATTCTACCCTAGTGATCGTCTCACTAGGAACGACGCATAGTCATTCTACCCTAGTGATTGCAACCATAACACTTATACCTCATCGGGAATGACACACTAGTCATTCTACCCCCAATGAGTTTGAATCTCGGATACAAACTTTTATCCATCATCATCATCCTAAGGTCTTCGCTCCCACTCACTATAGAATCAACGGAATTCAAATCCTACTTCTCTCTTCGGCGGTACAACAATCTAACATGCTATTTCCCACACTTCTGTCGTGCTACTCTGGTACAGGTTCAACAAGACACAGTGTGTTCCCGAACTTCAAGCTCGACTAACACCGGTTACTATTGTAACCCTCAAAACACGGCCTCTCTTGGATCCTCTATCCTCTTCAGTCGTCTCACGCACAAATCTCGGGTCCGAGTACAACACTCTCGCCTGAATCATATTATTACAAAGGAGTCCTACGCCCCCTGCCATACAAGGCTTCAGATTCTCATCTGACTCAATATTTCGACGATACAACATACAATCTTTATCACCTCAGCGATATTCATTACAACCAGTTCCAACCTAGAATGACTAATCCTCATCAACAGAAAAAGGGTCAATCCACTTATTCAACCCAGAATTCTCTTAACTAAAATCATATTCCTCATTGTATCCTTATCTTTCAGAACTGTGAGCAAAAGCTTGGACCTTGCTAAGACAACATCCTTTGTGGTAGCTTCGCCCATTAAAGCCATATGGTTTAACAAATCATTATGCGAAGGTTTAACTTCATAGTAACTAAAATCCTTATTCTTACTCAAGCTATCCCACACAGATTTTGCTGATGTTTCTGGATTCTTCTTCACAAAATGCATGAAGTAAACAGTGATCAAAATAGTCCTTATGGTATCCTCGTAGCTCTTCCTTGGCTTTTGAAGTTTGATCCATTTACCATCCCTCGATAGCACTGATACCTCAGGCCTGACATTGGAAAGAAGGTCAAACCCCCATGCTATATCTTGCATAAAAAATTTCTTTAGCCCATTATCGGCCTTACTGTGCAAAAACACTTTAGGTTTTCAAGGTCATTACTCGCCTCAAACCTTTACTGAACAATTGAAGCTCACAACCTCTGGCACGAACACACAACCGCGACCAACTCTAAGTCACTCTTCAGATGACTCTCCTTGTACCCCTATTTGCCATAAAGCACACTCGGAACTTTGCTGGTGTGCATTTAACGCATCTTCCCAGCGTGCCACCGAAGCATCATGAAACACAACATATGGTTTAGTCGGGTTCGACAAAACCAACGCACAAATTGTTGACAATTCTTCTCAAAACTCCTCGAACCTCTCCACAGTGACATAACACTGCCTTCTCCTCCAACACGGATAACACAAGCTCCCGATGTTCAACAATACACCGAGCTACAGCCCCACACTTGTAGCATCCTGGAGAACCACAAGTTCTCCCCCACTTGGATCATTCTTACTTCTGCAGACAATGGTTAAACAACAAACACGTACCGACAGTGTCTTCACACACATGTCGCGTACAAGGGAACAACCAACATTAGACACTTGGCCGGATGGACCGACCTGCTCTGATACCACTTTGTAACGCCCCCATTCTATACCCCAAAATAATCACATATCAAATCATATAGCCACGAATATGAGTATTTTATTTTTCATCAGAGTATATTTACATTAAGGTATAAAAGAAGTGCGTCACAATACCCACGAAACGACCACATGAATATCAAGGTTTAAAAAGAATTAACTCAAAAGAGGTAAATCTCAACTAAAAATAAACGCATGATTTTTCGAAATTACATATTCATGTTTCTCTTAAAGCGGAAGACTAAAACATATATATATTCACTTAAGACATGACAAAACGTAATTACATGTCACCTGGTTGTTCACAACTTCATTCACATACAAACAAGACATCAAAAGACATTCTACAAGCCTATCTACCCAAAGTTACATATCAGAGCGACCGACACGAGGGAAAAGAACTATACTCCAAAGGAAACCTCCAGCGGATCCTAATCTGCAATGCCTCGCAAGGCATTATAAAACAACAGAAGGGTGAGAAACATATCATAATAATCAAGGCATAAGATATATATATATATATATATACATATATAGAAATACACAAGTACCGAATGCCTATATTCTACAGCTTTTCACTACAGTGCGTAGTAATAAATTCTCACCACATCAAATACACTTAGACGTATACACTCACACTAAACCATCCATCCATTAGTCAATATCCTACACATTCATTTATTCGCTATCCGCGTCCCATCAATTCCTGCACGCATGCATATTACATATGACAACCGCAACCATGCCGTGCGATTCGTATAATACTCATCTAATATCCTCAATCCTCTTTCCGAGTTATGGGCATATCGCTCATGCCCTACCGGGAACAACATCTCAGTCGTTCTACCCCGGTAACTTCTTCACTAGGAACGACACATTGCCATCCTACCCTAGTGAGTACAACTCTTCCACGCTTACTTCAACGTCATCCTCCCATCTATCAGACCATACATACATATATACTATTATATTCTTAGAGATTATTCTCCGTTCATCATCTGAAGATGATAGTGCAACTCATAGGGACCGACTCATTCATCCGCCAGATTCTCCTATGAACCTATCACTTATCAAATCCTCCACGGGATCAAATATAACCATCGCATCAAGCGAGGTTCTGCAGATCCTACACAGGATCAAATATAACCATCGCATCAAGCGAGGTCCTGCAGATCCTACACGGGATCAAATATAACCATCGCATCAAGCGAGGTTCTGCAGATCCTACACGGGATCAAATATAACCATCGCATCAAGCGAGGTTCTGCAGATCCTACACGGGATCAAATATAACCATCGCATCAAGCGAGGTTCTGCAGATCCTACACGGGATCAAATATAACCATCGCATCAAGCGAGGTTCTGCAGATCCTACACGGGATCAAATATAACCATCGCATCAAGCGAGGTTCTGCAGATCCTACACGGGATCAAATATAACCATCGCATCAAGCGAGGTCCTGCAGATCCTACACGGGATCAAATATAACCATCGCATCAAGCGAGGTCCTGCAGATCCTACACGGGATCAAATATAACCATCGCATCAAGCGAGGTTATGCAGATCCTACACGGGATCAAATATAACCATCGCATCAAGCGAGGTTCTGCAGATCCTACACGGGATCAAATATAACCATCGCATCAAGCGAGGTTCTGCAGATCCTACACGGGATCAAATATAACCATCGCATCAAGCGAGGTTCTGCAGATCCTACACGGGATCAAATATAACCATCGCATCATACGAGGTTCTGCAGATCCTACACGGGATCAAATATAACCATCGCATCAAGCGAGGTTCTGCAGATCCTACACGGGATCAAATATAACCATCGCATCAAGCGAGGTTCTGCAGATCCTACACGGGATCAAATATAACCATCGCATCAAGCGAGGTTCTGCAGATCCTACACGGGATCAAATATAACCATCGTATCAAGCGAGGTTCTGCAGATCCTACACGGGATCAAATATAACCATCGCATCAAGCGAGGTTCTGCAGATCCTACACGGGATCAAATATAACCATCGCATCAAGCGAGGTTCTGCAGATCCTACACGGGATCAAATATAACCATCGCATCAAGCGAGGTTCTGCAGATCCTACACGGGATCAAATATAACCATCGCATCAAGCGAGGTTCTGCAGATCCTACACGGGATCAAATATAACCATCGCATCAAGCGAGGTTCTGCAGATCCTACACGGGATCAAATATAACCATCGCATCAAGCGAGGTTCTGCAGATCCTACACGGGATCAAATATAACCATCGCATCAAGCGAGGTTCTGCAGATCCTACACGGGATCAAATATAACCATCGCATCAAGCGAGGTTCTGCAGATCCTACACGGGATCAAATATAACCATCGCATCAAGCGAGGTTCTGCAGATCCTACACGGGATCAAATATAACCATCGCTTCAAGCGAGGTTCTGCAGATCCTACACGGGATCAAATATAACCATCGCATCAAGCGAGGTTCTGCAGATCCTACACGGGATCAAATATAACCATCGCATCAAGCGAGGTTCTGCAGATCCTACACGGGATCAAATATAACCATCGCATCAAGCGAGGTTCTGCAGATCCTACACGGGATCAAATATAACCATCGCATCAAGCGAGGTTCTGCAGATCCTACACGGGATCAAATATAACCATCGCATCAAGCGAGGTTCTGCATATCCTACACGGGATCAAATATAACCATCGCATCAAGCGAGGTTCTGCAGATCCTACACGGGATTAAATATAACCATCGCATCAAGCGAGGTTCTGCAGATCCTACACGGGATCAAATATAACCATCGCATCAAGCGAGGTCCTGCAGATCCTACACGGGATCAAATATAACCATCGCATCAAGCGAGGTCCTGCAGATCCTACACGGGATCAAATATAACCATCACTTCAAGCGAGGTTATGCAGATCCTACACGGGATCAAATATAACCATCGCATCAAGCGAGGTTCTGCAGATCCTACACGGGATCAAATATAACCATCGCATCAAGCGAGGTTCTGCAGATCCTACACGGGATCAAATATAACCATCGCATCATGCGAGGTTCTGCAGATCCTACACGGATCAAATATAACCATCGCATCAAGCGAGGTTCTGCAGATCCTACACGGGATCAAATATAACCATCGCATCAAGCGAGGTTCTGCAGATCCTACACGGGATCAAATATAACCATCGCATCAAGCGAGGTTCTGCAGATCCTACACGGGATCAAATATAACCATCGCATCAAGCGAGGTTCTGCAGATCCTACACGGGATCAAATATAACCATCGCATCAAGCGAGGTTCTGCAGATCCTACACGGGATCAAATATAACCATCGCATCAAGCGAGGTTCTGCAGATCCTACACGGGATCAAATATAACCATCGCATCAAGCGAGGTCTGCAGATCCTACACGGGATCAAATATAACCATCGCATCAAGCGAGGTTCTGCAGATCCTACACGGGATCAAATATAACCATCGCATCAAGCGAGGTTCTGCAGATCCTACACGGGATCAAATATAACCATCGCATCAAGCGAGGTTCTGCAGATCCTACACGGGATCAAATATAACCATCGCATCAAGCGAGGTTCTGCAGATCCTACACGGGATCAAATATAACCATCGCATCAAGCGAGGTTCTGCAGATCCTACACGGGATCAAATATAACCATCGCATCAAGCGAGGTCTGCAGATCCTACACGGGATCAAATATAACCATCGCATCAAGCGAGGTTCTGCAGATCCTACACGGGATCAAATATAACCATCGCATCAAGCGAGGTTCTGCAGATCCTACACGGGATCAAATATAACCATCGCATCAAGCGAGGTTCTGCAGATCCTACACGGGATCAAATATAACCATCGCATCAAGCGAGGTTCTGCAGATCCTACACGGGATCAAATATAACCATCGCATCAAGCGAGGTTCTGCAGATCCTACACGGGATCAAATATAACCATCGCATCAAGCGAGGTTCTGCAGATCCTACACGAGATCAAATATAACCATCGCATCAAGCGAGGTCCTGCAGATCCTACACGGGATCAAATATAACCATCGCATCAA
>CAWUDS030007211.1:0-24690 GCA_963859935.3 Lathyrus sativus
TCGTTCTTTTGTTCGTGATTTTGCTTATTCTTCCTTTTGGTTTTGTTGTTTTTTCTCTCCCGGATGAGTTAGAATGAGTCTGAATTCTATGGCTGCTAGGGTTCTTCAAAAACTTCTCCCTCTTTCCTCTTGAGATAAACAATAGTATATATAGGGTCTCCATTAGATTTTTTTATGCTGGAAAATAATGAGATGATGAGCTGGAATAGAGGTGCATTTGAAACTTTTTTAAGAAGAATAGCCCCTATTTGCTTGTTTGCTGTGAATTTGTCTCATTTCCATTTTTATGCTAAGGTGTGTGTACCGTGTGTTCTTGCTGCCCTACTTGTCTTGCCATTTTTGTCAATTTTGGATTTTACTTTCATGTGGTCTATACTGCACCTGCCTTCTTGTTTTTCTGACTTTTTTCAGGAATTTGATTTTTGTGAAAAAGAATATGGATTGTGATGCGGTGAGAATAGGATATCAAATTATTGATTAGTTTAAATCACAATATTGATTCACAATCGGTCTTTGATTTATCCGAAGGAAAGGTTAAGAAAGGAAAACCCTATTTTGCATCGTAAACACAATGCGGGGAGAGATCTAGGGTTCGAGGGTTGGTTAAGCTTAGGGAAGGTATTAGCATCCTAAACTTCTGTAGTACTCTATAAGAACCTCTTGTTTAAATATGCTATTGCTAATGGTTATCTGCTTAAAGGGTATGCTAAGGGTTAAAGGTAAAGAGAAGGACATAAGGGGTTAGTCCTAAGTATACTCGCCAAGACTCGCATCTTGTGCCTACGTATCCGAGGTAGGGGATGAAATCAGAGTAACCGTAGTTCCGCTCAAAGAGGGAGAGAGAGGAACTTCTGGACTGTGGTCAAGGTTCTAGGGGGAAGTAAACATTCATATGGAAGTGCTTACGTGGAGTGCGGCGACTCCGATTCTATGTTGAGAAGTTGAATTGAAAAGGGTGAGTAAGTATTCCATGGCGGGAACTTACATGGAGTGCGGCAACTCCTAATCCTAAGGCTAGGACAAAAGGGGTGGATGTCCACGGCGGGACGCCTAAGCCTGAGTACGGCGACTCAAATCCTAAGGCCAGGAAAGGGTGAAGTTATGTCCACGGCAGAACGCCTAAGCACAAGTACGGCGACTCGGATCCTAAGGCTAGGATGGGGTAAGAGTAAAGGCATTGACACGGCGGTCAAACAGGAAAACATTTCCTTCGAAAATGGTAAACGATAATGTAAAGCAATGGATAATGGAAAATAGCAAATGATATACAAGTGATGATAGCAACATGAATATGGTTAGAGATTAAGATTGAATAGAAATTGAGAAATGGTGTTAGATATGGATGCAGATTGATTAAATGGTGAATTGTGAGGAAAATGATTAATTAGTGCAATTAAAAATTAGAAATAAGTTTTCTTGGATTTTTAAATATTAAGGAAAAGAAATTTAATTTAAATTAAATTAAACATTTTTTGGTTTTTTTAAATTTATGAAATAAAACTAAATCAACATTTAATTAATAGAACTAATTATATTTTTGTTAAAAAGAAAACCTAAACTAACATCTAAAACTATTATTTTTAACATTTTAAAATTAAAATTCATTTTTTTAAATTAAAATTTAAATATTATAGATTTTTAATAATTAAGTTTAGTGTTAGTTTGTGTTAGTATATTATTATTAAAATTACATATTACAAAAATAATAAAATTAAAAAAGAAAAAAAATAAAATAAAAGGTGGGTTGGACCTGGGTCATAACTCCCAAGACCCAACCCGGTTGGATAATAAGAGAAGGGGGGATTTGGGAAACCCTAATTCCCTAATGCTCCTAAAACGGCGCCTCCAAAGATTCCTTCTTCCTCTCTCTATTTTGGCAGCGGCTTCTCTCTTCCGATCTCTCTTTCTCGCGACTACTTCTCTTCCTTCTTGTTGTTTGTTTGCTGGAAAAAAACAAAAAAACGTTAACAAATAGAGGGGCTTACGGCGGATTCGTGTTCTGTTGTGATGAAGGTTTTGTGAAGACGATGATGAATGCGAAGGGTTTCCTTTGTTTCTGAGTCTGTTTGGTGATTTGGGTTTGTTGATGCGGTTTTGTTGGTTTTCAAAGGTTTGGTTATTGTTTCGTGATGGTTTTTGGGATTTTTCGTGAATCTTGTGTTTATCTTGGCCTTGATGATCTTTCTGAGGTCCCCACTTAAACTTCTATTCTTCTTCCTCTTTATACACGGATTCTTCTTAAAATAGATTTAAAGGAGTTAAGATTTTTCCTTTTTTAGACTAACATATCTTGACGTGTTTGATTCTTTCCCTCTTCGGATTTGTTGTCTGAGGTTGTGCTTGCTGAAATCTAATTTTGAATTTGGACTTTTGTGATGCTTTCCATTTCGGTTTGTAGCTTTGATGGAAAAATTCCCTTTTCGTTTGGGCCGTTTGATGATGATGATATTCTGTTTTCTTGCTGTTACTATTTTCCATTTTTGGAAGTTTTATTGATGACGGTATAATTTCCATTTTTGATATTGATTTTAACAGCTGTGTTTTGGAAATATTGGACCGTGTTTGGGAAAAACATCCTTTTCTTTTACAAAAAAATCATTTTCCTTAAATGGACAAATTCTGCCTTGGTGGCGGTTTTACTGTTGCCCTTGCTTCGGCCTGATGATGAACTCTTCTCTGAGGGCTTAACAAAAAACTCAATGTCCTTAATTTTTGTTTATGATTCTACTTTCTGACATGGTTTCATTGTTTTGCAGGTATTGTTTCAAGATGACAAGACAAAGAAACTTAAAAGTCTTGGGGCTTTTTAGGATAGTCTAGAATTAGAAACTTTTCAATTATGGTGTAAATTTCCAACTACCTTTGTAATAGAATGATTTCAATTTAGAATGCTTGTAATCTTTGGCAATAGATGTAAACTCTTTGAATTTTAGCCTTGGAAATGATATACATTTAAAATTATGATGGACACCTTGGACTTGAATTCCAAATAGAAAACTAATCTTGAGTTCTTGAATATTATCACCACAAATTCAAATTCTTCCACCCTTCAATTAATAATCTAATTCCTCAAACAAAACCAAATTATGCATTGAGACGTCATGAGGAGTGATTTGGCCTTGTAATAACTAAATACCGTAAAGATAGTGAATTCAACATAACCTAATGGCACACAAGATTATTTTCCAATTTCTTCGACACGTCTGCAAAATGAACAAACTAGGAAAGTTGGTTAAACGGTTATCTAAAACGAAAGAATGAACTAAAATGAAATGCAAATGATCAGTGAATTTAAGGGTAAAATTTGGGATGCGACAAATTGCAATATGGATTGAGTTTGAAAATATTTGTGTGTTGTGATAACCTTATGATCATTTGAAACTTCCTACTTAGGAATGTTGTAGTCATTGAGATGTGGTATGAGTTGTCTTTTTTTTTCTTTTTGTGTGACTTGAAACTTAGTTTATGATATGAGACATAATTGAACTGGGAGTGTTGAATGACAGGTGCGTGTTCTGGCTCACTTTGAAGCTATGCGGCTTGGCTATAATTTGGCTTGAAAAATGAAACTTGTTTTTTTTTTGAAGTCTTGATTGAATTCTGGCTTGTTGTAATCTTGATCAACTTTGAAACTTGTTTGAATGGTGTGAGTTGATTTTGGCCTTTGAAGATTGCTTCTGCAGGATTTTGGTAGCTTCATTTTGGTGCGCCGACCTGTTTTTTTGTGTGCAGTAGCATACCCTTACATCATGTTGTTCTACTCATGGTGGTACGCAAAAGCTTAGTGGAAATAGTGAAAAATGGTCATTGGTTTCGTATACTAAGGTATATCATGTTGGTGGTTTCTTGATAATTTTGTTGGGATTATTTAGTAGATGTGGATGGCCCGCCGAAGATCTGTGTATTGGCCGAAACTTGCAGCTCATGTCATGGAAATTGTGGCTCGTGTAATCATGAATCTTGGAGAAATTTTAAATGGATAAGATATTGTTCATATTATTTAGAAATTTTCTTGTGGTGGATTATTGCATTTGGTTTCCAATTGTTTGGGTTAGTAACTTTGTAGTCTTGAATTTTGAGGAATTTGGACAAAAGACCCTTTTGTAGAATTTTTGTAGAAATTAATTTGGGCTTTGGACTATTTTAGGATGATGAATTTAATCTTGCTTTACAATGGTGTTGAGTTTTGATAGTAATTGAAACTTAGATAAAATTGAACCATGGAGTTGAATTATGAATCAATGTTTGGGAAGGGAGATTTGAAATGGAAATGGACTTGATTAGAATTGAATAGGATAACTGGAATGAATGGGAAGGGAAACGAGGCTTACTTTGAGTTGAAAGGAAAAATGATGACATTGACACTTGAATTATGAATTAAAAAAGAATTTGAATTTTATTGAATTGAAATGAGATGGAATGAAATCATGAGTTGAAATTGGATTGCATTGGATTTGGATTGAAAGTAAATTGGAATTTGACTTTTGATGACTCAGACGCGAGGATCAAAATGGAATTAAATCGAAATGAAACTTGAATTGGTTTTGACTATTAATTGAAATTTGAATGGAATTGAATTAACATCTTGAACCCTATTATGCGAATAGCATGACACCATATAATCAATGTTTGTGAATGACTTGATATACTAACCAAATGTATTGACTTTTGGTGGCTCTATAACTTGATTTTATCAGAAAACTTGAATCTTCACGCAAAACCTTAGTTTGGATCCTCACACACAAATGCTTGAATTCAATCCACATATGTTCTCACTTTAGCCCATGACACGAAAGATTTGAGATACTAACTGTTCTACCACTTTACCGAGACCCTAATTAAAATTCAACTATCCTTGATAATTATCTACCTTATAATAAAATGCCTTTGCCACAACCTGATAACTTGTTCCTTAATCTTCGCTCTGAATGCCCACTGATGAATCAATGACATGCGGTGAACCAAATCCCTGATCCAGAATCTTTGCCACAACCTGATAGCTTAACTTGATAATTTTTCATGATCCTTGATTCACTCTTGCAAAACCTGGGCTTTGACAGCACAGAAACAAAAGGTACAGATCCTATATGCACAATGGTTAGATGACATGAATAATGGACATGATGCACAAATGATGAAAGTGTAGGGTTGGTAATTCAGGGTCAAAATAAGGGTGTAACAATTGCCCTTATTTAAATATCTTCAACTAGAGAGTATGAAGAAGGCTATCCTTCATGCGATCGTAGTGGGAGATAGTTAAATACCTAGAAGACCCAAATTTTGATCCTGAATGCATATGACATGTTATGCTATGAACGAAGGAAAACTATGCAATATTGACATGCAATGAACTCTATCATGATGAAAATGATGGGATGATACATGCAAAATGCTGACGAAGAGAGAAAACAACACAAAGATAAAGTCAACACAGTGAGTAGCAAACTCACTGGGGATGACCAAACACGGGAAAAAACAAACAAACTGGGGAAATCTAAAGTGATCGATCAACATGTTCATGCATGACCGGCTGAAACTCTAGGACAAAAGGCAAAACATGATCCTTATACCAATAGGATCATGCAAGCAAATGCTGGAGTTGTCAAACATCTAAGCTTCTGGAAATTCCTTAAACGAAGAGATCAAACGGTATCTTCAGGAAACATCAGGAAAGATACAGGGTGATTAAACTCTTATGTATGCCAAAATAAAGGGATTTCACGAGGTAATTCCCTTCTAGATAAGCTTCTCAAAAAGAAAAAGCCATTTATCATAATAAAGGAGAGGCTTCTCAAGGGAGACTGCCACTTGTCAAAAATAACGAAACAAGCTTCTCAAAGGAGACTGCCACTTGTTGACAAAAATGGATAAGCTTCTCGAAAGAGATCGCCACTTATAAAAATAAAGGATGGATAAGCTTCTCGATAGAGATCGCCACTTATCATTAAGAGAGGATAAACTTCTCGAAAGATATTTCCACTTATCCGCAATGGGGATTTTTAAAAGATTCTTCCTGCAAGATATAATGCAAAATAAATGCACGTTTAGACTAGGTTCGACGACCTAAACAATGCAACACTTGCCAGAGGACCAGAGTTCAATCTAGGAACGAGCTAGAAAGAAACAGTCAAAAGAGACTCCAACCATTGAGGAATGAAACTCAAATAGGGATATGTCTTATCCAAACTTGGAGAAGATAACTGAAGCAACCATCATCCACGAAGATCAAACTCAGTGGGAAATTTAGAAAGGATGTGAATTTTATGCTTAAAGCTGACGACCCTACTTGGAGAGAGATGACAAACCCGACCACTTAGGGAATAAACGCTGACGTGAACGAAATAATTAAACACCAAAATGGTAGAGAAAATGCTTGGATGCCATGCATACGTATGAATACAAGTATGTTGGACTCTATGTTATTGGTGGAATATGAGACAAACTCTGTGAGGATTATTGAGATGACTACCAATGAGGTTTGTTGGGGATTGAAAGCAGCAAGGTAGACTAACTCACTAGTGATACTTGGGGGAAATGGTTAGTTCTGGCTTCTCACGGAACCAACCAAAGGTTATTGGCAACTTGTAATGAAAAGTAAGCTTGGGATTTGCACGGAGCAAAAAGATAAATGACTGTAATAAAAGACAAGACTTCAGATTCACACAGAGTAAAGAAAAGAAAAGACTCTGGATTCACACAGAGTAAAAAAGAGAGGTGAGTTAATGCTTCTCGCATAACCATAAAAATGAAGTTCCGGATTCGCACAGAACAACAAAAGACTCCGGATTCACACAGAGTTAAAAGAAAAGTTCCGGATTCGCACATAACCAAAATAAAAGACTCTGGATTCGCACAGAGTTTAGAAGGAAGGGTTCCGAATTCACACAGAACCAAAATAAAAGACTCTGGATTCACACAGAGTTTAGAAGAAAAGGTTCCAGATTCACACAAAACCAAAATTGACAGTAAAACATGGCAACATAACAAGTGGAAGGATATCTGGAAATTGTGTCAGACAAGAAGGTAATTGAAACTGACTTATTTGGAAAATGAGCTGATAAAACCTCAGATCGACAAGAGAGATAAGTTTCAGCAAATATCTGTGAAGTAAATGTCAGCGAAAGTTGGACTAAACAATGAAGAGATGACATGTCGTGCTTGGTATACAAAAACCTGAGCGACGTGCATGCATGACAAAAGACTGGATTACTGCAACATACATAGAGGATTTAGGTGTAAAGATGACCATACTATTTTCCTCGCCACTTGGAGATGTATCTCAATTACAATGAAAGGATGTTTTAAACATGTTCTTCTGGCATGTCAAATTTTGTCAGAATCTCATTGGAGAATGGCGGGACCAAGTCATCCTTAGGGATTATTTCAGAAGTGTTCCACAAATATCTTGTAGTTTTGTGATCTCTGGGGAAAAGACCAACTTCCCTCTTAGTTATTTCAATTGTCAAAGAATTTATGTATCTTAACATGTAGTTATACCTTAGTTTCAAAATTATATCATCAAAAATAAATGACATTTGCAAAAGAAGGATAACACATCGAATAGAAAAAGAAAATGCAAACTTCATTGAAAAATATGGTAGCGCATGAAAACATGGCTCCACATGGGATATTACAAAGGAAACAAACAAATGAAAATGGCAATAGGAAAGGTTTACATTGAATCTCAATAAATTCTACTTCCCCTATAACTAAAAGCTCCCTAGAACTTCGCTTTTGAAGAGAACAAATAGGTTGACTTTCATGCCCCTGTTCCTTTGCGTTGATCATATTTGTTCGATATTGTATTAGCCTTTTATTTATCCCTAACTTTTTCCTGGATCGCCCTCTCTGGTTTTCAATCCACCGGGATGCTCTTTTTTGCCTAAGTTGCCCTTTCGGGTTTTCAACTTAGCAAGCTGACATTTTTTATATCCCTAATTTTTTCCTGAACTTCCCTTTCAGGTTTTTAATCTACCGGGATGCCATTTTTGCCTAAGTTGCCCTTTCGGGTTTTCAACTTAGCAAATTTCTTTTTTCTAGGCATAATACAAATGAACTGCATCAGAATTTATTGTCTTATGGAACTCCTCGCCATCCATCGTTGCAAGAATTAGGGCTCCACCAGAAAAGACTTTCTTAACAACAAATGGGCCTTCATAATTTGGAGCCCATTTTCCTCGTAGATATTTGTGAACAGGGAAAATCTTCTTGAGCACGAGATCTCCTTCCTTATATTCTCGAAGACGGATCTTTTTGTCAAATGCCCCTTTTGAGGCGCTTATGATATAGTTGTCCATGACATAAAGTGGCTAGGTGTTTCTATTCAATAAGATTCAACTCGTTAAAATAGTTTTGAATCCATTTAGTCTCTTCAAGCTTAGTCTCCATCAAGATTCTCATCGAAGGGATTTCTACCTCAACCGGGAGAACTATTTCCATTCCGTATACCAAGGAAAAAGGGGTTTCCCCTGTTGAAGTGCGGACAATCATTCAATATCCTTGCAAAGCAAAAGGTAAAATCTCATGACAATCTTTATAAGTTATCACCATCTTCTGCAAGATTTTCTTAGTGTTTTTATTCGCAGCTTCAACAACGCCATTCATTTTTGGGCGATATGGAGAAGAGTTATGGTGTTCTATTTTGAAGCTTTCACACAACTCTTTCATAACTTTGTTGTTCAAATTTGACCCATTATTTGTAATAATGTTACTTGGAATCCCATATCAACAGATAATATATTTCTTGAGGAAACGAGCAACCACTTGTCTGGTCACGTTAGCATAGGAAGCAACCTCTGCCCATTTTGTGAAGTAATCAATGGTGACTAAGATGAAACAATGACCATTAGACGCTTTTGGTTCAATAGCTCCAATCATGTCGATGCCTGACATCGAGAATGGCCACGGAGAGGTCAAAACATTCAAAGGAGTGGGCGACACATGAACTTTATCAGAGTAAATTTGACATTTGTGGCAAGTTTTGGCATAAAAAAAACAATCAGCTTCCATTGTCAACCAGTAATAGCCAGCCCTTAGGATCTTCTTAGCCATGGCGTGTCCATTAGCATGTGTTCCAAAAGCCCCTTCATGTATCTCCTTGACCAACATGTCAGCTTCATTTCTATCCACACACTTGAGTAGCACCATGTCATGGTTTCTTTTGTATAGAACACCGTTGCTTAAAAAGAAATTGGATGCTAATTTCCTCATAGTCTTTTTGTCCATGGTCGAAGCATTTCCTGGATACTCTTGGCGTTCTAGAAAACACTTGATGTCATGAAACCATGGTTTGCCATCAAATTCTGCTTCCACTATATGACAGTAAGCGGGTTCAATCTGCCTCCTTATAACAATAAGTTGAGCTTCATTATGGAATCTAACTTGGTACATGGCAACTAATGTAGCCAAAGCATTAGCCCCTTGGTTTTCTGTCCTTGAGATGTGATGGAATGTTATGGTATCAAAATTCTTTACCATCTCTTTGACATAAGCATGATATGGAACCAACTTCGTGTCACGGGTTTCATAATCTCCTTTGATTTGGTAGATTACCAAGGCTGAGTCTCCGTACACCACAAGATTCTTCATTCGAAGATCAATTGCGGCTTCAAGACCAAGGATACAGGCTTCATACTCCGTCATGTTGTTCGTACACGCAAAACAATCTTGCAGTAAAAGGGATGAAATTACCATAAGGAGATACCAAAATAGCTCCAATGCCATGTCCGTTGGAATTTGAAGCACCATCAAATGCAAGTTGCCAAATTGCCCCAAGTTCAGGTCCTTCATCAGGGTCTGGAATCTCGCAATCCTTTATAGCCATGACATCTTCATCAGGAAAGTCAAACCTTATGGATTGGTAATCCTCCAACGGCTGATGTGCCAAATATTCCGCCAATACACTTCCTTTAATTGCCTTTTGAGTGACATACTGTATATCATATTTAGACAACAACATCTGCCAACAAGCCAATCTTCCATTTATAGCAGGTTTCTCAAATATGAAATTTATGGGATCCATCTTGGAAATTAACAAAGTGGTATGGCATATCATGTAATGTCTTAAACGACGAGCAGCCCATTGCCAAAGCACAATAGGTCTTCTCTACAGATGAATATCTCGATTTGCAATCAGTGAACCTTTTTCTTAGGTAATAAATTGCATGCTCTTTTCGACCAGATTCATCTTGTTTCCCTAGTACGTAACCCATCAAATCTTCTAACACAGTCAAGTACATGATTAGTGGTTTCCCACGCACGGGTGGGACCAAGATGGGAGGCTCATGTAGGTAACATTTTATCTTTTCAAAATCCTTTTGACAATTGGCATCCTACTAGACAACTTGATTCTTTCTCAACAGCTTGAATATAGGCTCACACGTAGCAGTCATATGAGAGATGAACCTGGAGATATAATTCAATCTCCCTAAGAATCCTCTGACTTCTTTCTCTATTTATAGAGCAGGAATTTCTTGAATAGCCCTGACCTTATCGGGGTCTACTTCAATCCCATGTTGTCTAACAATAAATCCAAGCAGTTTCCTTGACCGAACACCGAACGTACACTTAGCAGGATTCAGGCGCAATCTGAACTTTCTCAGTCGTTCAAATAGTTTTCGCATATGTTCTATATGGTCCTCTTCACTTTGTGATGTGGCTATCATATCATCGACATATACCTCAATTTCCTTATGCATCATGTCATGGAAGAGAGTGACCATTGCTCGCTGATAGGTTGCCCCAATATTTTTCAACCCAAAAGGCATCACCTTGTAGCAGTATGTTCCCCATGGTGTAATAAACATGGTTTTCTCCATATCTTCAAGCGCCATTTTGATTTAATTATAGCCTGAAAAACCATCCATGAAGGAGAAAGTGGAAAATTCAGCAGTGTTGTCCACTAGTGTATCAATATGTGGAAGAGGAAAATCGCCCTTCGGACTGGCTCTATTTAAATCTCTATAATCCACACATATTCTCACTTTACCATCCTTTTTGGGGACGAGCATAATATTAGCAACCCATTGGGGGTATTTGGATACTGATAGGAAACCTGCGTCGAACTACTTTTTAACTTCTTCTTGAATCTTGATGGACATATCGGGCTTTGCTCTTCTCAACTTCTTCTTTACTGGCGGGCATTCTGGCCAAAGCGGTAGTCGATGTTCAACAATATCCATGTCCAAACCTGGCATATCTTGCTATGACTAGGCGAATATGTCTACGTATTCATGCAAAAGCTTGACCAAACTTTCCCTGATGTCATCCTTAAGAACAATACCAATCTTCACCTCTTTCTTCGTCTCTTCTGTTCCCAAGTTGATGACCTCCACGGGATCTTTATGAGGATGAATAGCTTTATCCTCACGCTCCAGCAACCTTGCTAATTCCTCAGGTAGATCACATTCTTCCTCACACTCTTCCTCCGCTTGGTTCACAGGGGTCTCAAAGTCAGGAGGGATTGTAACATTATCAAGTTCAACAGGTTCATTGATTACTCTGCATGATTTTAATGTTGATTTTAGAAAAATGAAAAGTAAATGCAAGAAAATAAAATGCTTTTTATGGCTTTGAAAAGGTTACCATTTTCCTAAAAATGAAAACAAAAATAAAGAGTGAAAAACAAAATGCTTTTTTATTAATGATGATAATCATTTGAAGTGAAGGGGGCCCTACAAATGATCCTTAAGCCTTGGGCAGAGCAAAAGGATTTTGAGAAAACGTAAATAAATTACTCTGA
Organism: Lathyrus sativus; assembly: GCA_963859935.3. Taxonomy (NCBI): domain Eukaryota; kingdom Viridiplantae; phylum Streptophyta; class Magnoliopsida; order Fabales; family Fabaceae; genus Lathyrus; species Lathyrus sativus. The sequence continues at coordinate 11,741 of CAWUDS030007211.1, forward strand.
CAATGAAAAAACTTCAGGTAGGTCAATCGATTCCCAGTTATTCAAATCAGCGATGATGTGGTACACCAGACGAACTCTGGGCACCTTCCTTCATCTGAGACTCATATCCCAACCCAAAGCGGTTATTCTTCCCGGGAACGTGAATCACTTGACCCCAACCTTCAGGACTACCCCTCTCGAGCATTGCCTTTGCACCATTCAAAGAAGCAAACGATGGATCTACCGCCATATCTTGTTCTTTTACCTCCTAGAATTCAACGTTTGCAATTTCCAAGGCTTGAAAAGAAGTTTCAAATGCTCCTTCATCCGCTTCAACATATCTGAATGACGAAAGGTGACCGATCAACAAATCCTCTTCACCAGACACTGTGATTAGCTTTCCATTCACCACAAGTTCATCTTTTGGTGGAGTGTGGACGTCACTACACCAGCAGCATGAATCCATGGTCTTCCCAACAGACAACTGTGTGCTGGGTTGATATCCATGATCTGAAAAGTTATATTGAAAATATGCGGGCCTACTAGTATGGGCAGGTCCACTTCTCCGATCACAGCCCTGCGAGATCCATCAAAAGCCTTTACAATCATCATATTGGGCTTCATCACCGTCTATGTATATGAGAGTTTGGCCAAAATGGACTTTGGCATGACGTTTAATGACGACCCTGTATCCATCAGCACTCGGGCTAAGACATCATCCAAACATTTCACAGAGATATGCAAAGCTCGGTTATGATTTCTTCCTTCCACGGGAAGCGCTCCATCATGAAAACTCAAAGTGTGGCAAGCAATAATGTTAGATACAATTCTATTGAATTGATTTACGGTGATCCCTTGTGACACATGCGCCTGTATGAGTACTTTCAGTAAGGCCTTCCTATGAGCTTCTGAGTGGAACAATAATGAGAGCACATAAATTCTCGAAGGGGTTTGGTGAAGTTGATCAACCACTTTATAATCACTTCTTTTAATCAATATTAAAAATTCTTCCGCTTCTTGCGGAGATACTGTCTCATCAACAATCTCCAGCCTTTTGTGGGACTGTGGAATTTCAGTAGTCTTTCCTCTAACAATATATTCAATAGATTTTAGAGGTGGTGTAGGCTCAAAGACACGACCGCTACGTGTCGTCCTGCTTGTTTCAGCAATATTGGATATGTCTGGTCTAGAAATCTTTTCAAACTGGTCCCCTAAGGACACCTCGTGACCATTTATGAAAACCACAGCATTATAGCGCCATGGCACTGCATTGTTGTTATAATAAGGGAGAGAAACAGGTTGAATTGTTATTTCCGGATACACGTATTCTATTCTGGGTGGAACACTTGGTGTATTATGATACTCAATTTCCTACGTAGGAGGTGGTATTTCAAAATGAGGTTCAATCACTGCTATATCCTTATCAGTTTTTGTGCGACTGACTTGGAGTATCCCATGATCCTTTAATTGTTGTACATCTTTGTTAACTACAAAACATCCTCTCTCAAGAACAAAGCACTCATCACATATGTCATGCTTCTTTGAAATTACACCAGATTCCACCAAACGAGCATGAAGCTCCTTTAGTGGGGTTTTCAATTCCTTGACATCTCTGACGACTTGTTCATCAGACGCTTCCTCGATAGCATGGGCTGCATGTCCATTGTGATTAGGGAAAGGGTTAGTGGCAATATTCAGACCCTTATCTTTGAAAGACAGGATCCTGCAATTAATGAGCTCTTGTACCCTCGCCTTTAGAGAAAAACATCCGTCCAAATCATGCCCTGCGGCACCTTGATGGTATTCACAATGTAAGTCTGGATTGAACCAGTGGGGAGGCTTTCCAATGAAAGGAGGTAACAACCTAGTGCTCACTAACCCCTTATATACCAGAGACGGATATAAATCTTTATACGTCATAGGGATAGGTTCAAAATTTGGGCTTCTCCTAGCACGATTTTGATTTGTTGGAGTAGCAGGAGGAACATGTGGTCTTTGTTGCAGCTGATTCTGCACCAGAGTAGCTGGTAGACATGGAGGAGCCATTTGTGGCGGATATCCTGGCATGAATGGTTGAGGATATAATGGATAACTAATAAGAGGTGGTGGTGGTGGATAAGCCGGGATTACAGACGCCACATAAGGTTGTTGAAAGTATGGTACTGAAGCAGAGTGTTACTAATAAGCAGTTGGCCGTGGATGTCTTCTTCTTGATTGGCTTCCCCTTTGACCGCTAGATACGACATTGGTATCACCTTCTTATCTTCGTTGGAAACTTCCTTGGTTCTTTCTCACATTACTGGAAGTAGTAGCAACAGACGAAATTTTACCACTTTTTAGACCATGCTTAATTCAGGCTCCTATGGCCACCAACTCAGAGAATCCCAATGATGTGCTTCCTACCATCTTCTCATAATAGGCAGGTGGTACATTGTCCATGAATAGCTCAACAAGCTCTTTTTCAGCTAATGGGGGTTCAACCTGAGAGGCCAATTCCCTCCACCTCTGTGCATACTCCTTGAACGATACTTTATCTTTCTGTGACATGTTTTGTAACTGTCTCCTATCGGGCGCCATATCCATGTTGTATCGGTAGTGTTTAATAAAGGCGTCAGATAGATCTTGGAAATTTTTAGTTTTCCCTTGATCGAGACTCAAATATCATTTGGATGGTGCTCCACTCAAGCTATCTTGAAAACAATGTACCATTAGCTTGTCATCATCCACATGTGCAGCCATCATGCGATAGTACATGATAAGGTGGCTCTTTGGACAACTATGTCCCTTATACTTATCAAATTCTGGTGTTTTAAACTTGGCTAAAATAACCAAACCAGGAACCAAACATATCTCTTTAGCAGCAGTCCCAAAAATATCATCACCCTCCACTGCTTGGAGTCGTTTCATGAGGCTCTGATAATTTTCTTTCACCTCCCTAAGGTCCTCGTCTCTAGCATTGTCGCCTATAGAGAATGACCCGGGAGCATGATAGATCTAATTGTAGTCCTCATATTGCATAGCAATCCCAGTCGGAACGACCGTGTGCGAAACGGTAGGCATCACAGTTTGTAGAGTGGTGTGCATGATAGGTCGTGTTTCAAAATAGAATGGAGTAGGGATTTCTTGTGGCACAGTGTTGCACCCCAAAATTTGCCAAACCTTTTCTTAACTTGGTTTATGTTTCATTTCATTTCTTTCTAGCATTTGCATTGCATATCATTTTTCATTAAACAGGGGATCAAGAGCTTGTGCATATCAAGAGGAGTCTAGTCAGAGGGTTGAGCCTAAGCAAGGGGTCTTACTCAAGTTTGGATGGTCATCAAGTCATCTAGAAGTGGGCATTGGTCTTATGAAAGGAAGGATGTATGTATGTGGGTCAGCTCCTAACTTGGAGGCCATTTCAAGATCATCAGAGGATGGTAGGTTCATGGTTATGGATGTAAGATGTTGAGAGAGCTCATTGAGTGCCTTGAGGGTCATTGTAGGGCTCATACAAGTGTTTATACCAAGTGTGGAAGGTTACAGTTGAAGGTGTTGCAATTAGGGTTTTCATCTGGCTAATCCTCAGTCAACTGTGAAATTGAAGTAGATTAAAACTCAATTCGAAGTCTCTATGGTCATGGAATGTTGTGTTAAGATACATGAGATATCATTTCAAGTTTAATTCATCAAGGATCAACTGTGTGAGAAGTTACTAAATTAGGGTTCTCAGGGTAAAATCCCCTATTTAGTGCCTAATTTCAAGACCACCTATCTCAAGATACAAGTTTCATCTCAACTTTTGACCAACATGGAACTTGTATATCATGTTCTTAGCTTTCTTTTGAGTACTAGAAGTCCTTGATTGGATTTATAGAACTCAAGTTATGATCCAGACAAGTTACAGGTCATTAGATGAATGTGATTTTGGTCAACAAAAGCCAACCAACTTCCAAGCCATTTTTGACCTAGAAGAATGTTTCTCCTAAACTTTTGGCCAACATTAAAGTTGTAGGTCTTGGTCGTAGCTTTCCAAAAAGTACTAGAAGTCTTTCATCTGATTTGTAGAACTCAAATTATGAGGTTTGCAAGTCAGGGGTATTTTGGGAAAGTGAGATTATAGGTCATAAAGTTATAGGTCCATTTCACCAACTTGCACACTTCAAATGAAGATTTTTCCAACATCAAACTTGCTCCAAATGGTTTTATTTGTTTAGTCAAGCATTGAGAAGTCATGGATTTGGCTTGGTTTGAAGAATGGATATGTGAATTTTCATGGAAGAAAGCTTAAAAGGGCAAAATTGGAATTAATTCATTATTGACCATTTTTATGCAAATGAATGCATATTTTGAGTGCAAACTACATTTTGAACACATTGGCATGTCTAGATTTTGAGTTTGAGGTGTTTTAGTGAGCCATTTTCAAGATTTATTCATTATGAAGTTACATAACAAACATGAACCATTGAGATTAAACAAGGCTTTAATCCTAGCCATTCACATCCCATGTGGTACCAACAAGTATTTTGAGCCAATTTGGTGAGAATTTCGTGTACATGAGAAAGCTCAAAATTCAATTCCTTGGATTTTCAATTGGGCTGTTAGAAGATGAGATTGGGCTCAATTCTTATCAAGATCCATCACATATAAGGTTTTGGCCATGAACAAATCATCAGAAGTGAGAATAGGAGCCAAATTGATCAGAATCAACTTTCAAAAAGTGGTGGAAACTCAAAATTCGAATTTGGAGATAGAGACCATTTCAAGCAAAATTTTGAATCGCAAGAGCTCTATTGAAGTTTATTGAACGATTCTGGATATTTTTCTGCAAGCTTAAGCTCCATTTGAAGGCTCAGTGGAAGTTCTCCACTAGGTAATTGCAAATCAACTTTACACTCTGGTTACGCATTGATTCACTGCCATTTTTGTATATCTGAGACGTAGAAACAATGTAGATCATTAATATGTAAAACGAATTGGCATTGGTGTTGATTGTTGGATGATGCTCAAAAATGTTTGGATCTATTTTGGCTTGTTCATGCGTCTTCTTGCTTGTTTGATGCTTGATCTGTAACCTACATAACTTCTAGATGATTTTTAAACCAAATTGGAGTTGTTTTGATGAACTTTTGATTTTGGTGCTCAAGTTTGTTCGATTCAGTTTGCTCTCATACTGTGTGATTAATGATTTTTGAGACTGCATTTGAGATCCTCTTGATCTCTAGATGAATTTTGGTATAAATTTCATGCGAAATGGTGGAGTTTAGCCTTAGTCGTGTGTTGTTGTTGCCTTCGCGGTGGCTGGAGTTGCGAAGAAGATGACCGGAGTTGCAGTCCGGCCACCCTGGTTCCCTCCTTGTTTCATTGGAGAAGACACTTACGTGGCGTGTTTTGGTGCGTGTGATGTAATTACTTTTTCTTCCAATGGCTCTGATTAAGACTTACCCTAGGCCGTGTTAGACTTGATGCACATGATTTCATTTAAATACTTCATTAATTTGCTGGCGTGATTACAACCCTCTGATGTGATTACTTTCTAATCAAGCGCTCCAGATTGAATTCCATGATGCACCCTGTTTGACCTTGTTCCATGTGACTGCCAGGTTTATTTGTTTAGTTTGTTTTTTTCTGATGGGCCTTGTGTATGTGCGCTAATTGCACCCCCAGATTGAGCCCAGTCTTATTTTGCACTTCATTTAATTGCTATTTGCCACAAGGTTTTGTCAATTTCTTTTATTTTATTTTTTGATTTTTATTTTATTTTCTGTTTAGAATTTAAATTATTAAAAATAACTCCAATACTTTAAAAATTCACCAAAAATATTTTTTATCAACTTTGAGATGTCTACTTTTTTTTGGATATTTTTATTTTATTTTTCAGTTTTATTTTCAATTAAAAAATGAATTAAATATTGGAGTGATTTTAGATGGTTTAAATTGTAACATTGTTTACTCTTGCATTTATTTCTCTCATTCCTTTTTGATCCAATGATTGAAAATTGATCTTAATCTCAATGATGAGTTGATCAATTTTTGAGGACCATTTTGCCCCTGGTTGTTGACTTTTGGGTTGACTTTTGTGGCTTTTCTTCTTGTCTTTGTTTCCCCCATCTCAAAGTGGTACATCTCAATGAATTGTTTCTTTTGATGGTGCTTTGAGGGGATATTTGTCTTGATATTTTAGCCTCTGGTTGCCAACATGTTTAGCTTCTTTTTGTATTTTATTTGGTATTTTTTTGAGCCCTTTTCCTATTTTTGAAGTGACTTTCAAGTTAGGTCATCTCATAGGACAACTCACACAAGTGCATGACCTAGTTTAGATTGGAAATGACCTTTGTGGATCCAATAAGCTCTCAACTCTTCTTGCTTCACATCTTAGACATGTTGAGCTTGCTGTATGTTCATTTTTAGGTCAAAACTATGTTCATTGCTTGTTGATTGATGCTTTTCTTTTTGTGCTTTCAAGTTGAACTGCTATGTGGTGTGTGCTTGCTTCCTTTGTGCTCTTGCTTGCATTTCTTCTGGATGTGTTTTGATATTGCTTGTGAGCTTTCTTATCTTCATCCCCCTTCTGTCCAATGACCTTGGAGTGTCATTTAAGGTAGCTTTGTCCCTCCTTAGGAGGAACTTGAAGCTTACCTAAAGTGATGAATCCATGAGGACTTTTCCTTTGTGTTTTATCACTTGTTTGCTTGTTTTTGATGCATCTCTATCCTTCTCCTCTTCTTTTATTGCATTTCCATATGCATTCTTGGTTGAGATGAGCTTGTGGTGGCTACTTCCCCACACTATTTTCCTCCCACTATCATTCTACTTGTGCATTCTATGTGTGCATCCTTTCATTTTGCATATGCATTCTTCTTCTTCTTTTGCTTTTCTTTGCCATGCTCCCATAAGTTCTCTAACCTCTTGAGGTTATGATAGACATTAAGTTTCTACACATGCATGATAACATTAGGTAGTTCCCCTTTTCAACTCAACTTTAGGTCCACTTTGCATGATAACTTTTAGGATTGATTAGTCTCCCATTAGTGTGCTTTCTTCTCTTCTCATCTTCAAACAATCTTAACATACTTAATAAGGATGATGAATGTTGCAACATGAGCCTTATACTTGGGAAATGGTGATTGAGGGGCCACCTCTCAATTACCTAGAGTGTTTAGTATACGTCCTTAGGACGATATGCGACGCATTCGATCCTAGGTTTTAGACTTTGTTACAACATACATTATAAACACTCTAATTCAAAACACTTCTTCTCTAAAAAATACAAAAACATTTCAAACCTTTTTCATCCTTCGAGGTTCTTAATCAAGGAAAATCTTTTTACAAAAAGAGTGTCGTTAACTCCTAGTTCTACCGCAAACGGTAACGCCTAAGTCTCCAATGGTCGAGCTGCATACACCAACTGCTAGAACTATCTGTTAACCCTACTCGGACTAAAAACTTTTGAACCAACCCGTGGTCCTTTTTAGCCTGAACTACGTTTGCTCTGATCTTTCATGCCAGATAAAAGTACGTAGGCACGAGACGCGATGTCTCGGCGAGCAACCTTCCCTCCTTCTTTAGCCGTAGTTAGTCGAACTACGTTGACTCTAACTTTCCCATTGCACGAGGGAGTACGTAGGCACAAAGATGCGATGCTCTGCCGAGTCATTTCTCTTCTCTTTTTCTTTTTTCCTTAAGCCTTTAGCTATATAGTTTCAACACACCCTTTTAGATAGACAACAATGCGTGGATCCCATCGAGTACGACGGACGTGAGGGGTGCTAATACCTTCCCCTTGCGTAACCGACTCCCGAATCCAGACATGGTTGTGATGACCTTGTCTTTCCCTTTTCCTTTAGGTTTTTGCGATCATTTTCTTTCCCTCTCTTTGGGATAAATAACAAAAGTGGCGACTCTTTTGTTTTTCCTCCGGTGGTTTTTCGCAGTTGCGACAGCTGGCGACTCTGCTGGGGACTCTGGTTCCCTATGCGAGTCAGTCCTAGCGCTTGTTTGTTTATCTTTGGGTGTTGTATATGTGCTTTATTTACTTTCACATTTTACTTTCTCGCATTTATTTTCCGCATCATATATCATTACTGATGTGCTGTGGGAAGGGAAGTTCTATTGAGTGATAAGCCGGACCCGGGCTTGAGTACAAACCTAGTATTAGAGTGGAGACAAGTGGGGGCCTGTTTGCTTAGCTGATACAGTTCCCCATGAAATTCACACTCAGATGAGATTTTCTTTGATGATTTTCCTTCAGATCCTTAGGATCGGTTGGGATTTTGGATTTGAGAATTGTCGACTCTGAGAACCGATCATTTGTGAGTCAGCTAAGTGAGGCCTCTTTAGGTGATAATGATGCCAAACTAGAAATGCTGAACGTATCATCATTTCCCAAAAGTCTGTGACGCTGATGAACGCATTGAATGTCGAACCTTGTCAGTGAATATGTCCATACCTGTGAGGGGAATTGGGTTGTGCAGGAAATTTTAGCTTTTAGATTACCCGGTTCTTTGTAAGTGTGAATCTGTGTTCATGATATCAGTGGATCCTACTGTCGGTACTTTGTTCTTGCTAAGGCGAAGCTCTGGTTTTTCTCGACCAACAACACAACAGTCTTGATCCCTTGTTTGCATTTGCATTTGCATTTTCATCTGCATCTCATTAATATGTATTTGTGTTGCAGGTGCATATTTCTCCTTTGATTCTAGTGATCTTTTCCCGCATTGCTGTTATGGAGTCCCTGAAGAGTACAGTGGCCTACATGTTTCCAGTTCCGGATGTTAGTACTTTGTTGAGTCTGATTGCCTTGGGTGAGAAAACAGTAATGGAAGATTTCAAGAAGTCTTATAGGAGATTATTGAGATATGTCTGCAAGCCTTCTGAATATGAGATTAGTGGTGTTTATGCTCTCCTACAGTTTTATGATGCCCAGTTGAGATGTTTCGTCTTTCCTGACTATGTCTTGGCTCCTACGCTAGAGGAATATTCAGAGCTGTTAGGGGTACCCATTCGGAGTCGGATGCCGTTTGTCCATGTTGATACTAAGCCTGATCTGGCCGAGCTCGCCACTATTTTGCACCTTGAGGCTTTAAAATTGGATGGGAAGATGATCCGGAGACTTGGGATGTATGGTTTTCCTTTGCCTTGCTTGATTGAGAAAGCTCGGCAGTGCGCTAAGGATGGTTGTTGGGTTGTGTTTAGCACCATCCTGGCTCTTTGTATATACGGCATTGTTTTGTTTCCTCATCTTCCAGACTTTGTGGATGTTGATGCGTTCTATATCTTAGCCTCGGGCAACCCAGTGCCCACCTTACTTGGAGACTTTTATCATTCTGTGTACTACAAGAATGAGAAACAAAGGGGTAAGAACGTAGCCTGTTGTGTTCCTTTGTTGTATGCATGGTTTATTAGTCATCTACCCAAGACGGGTCCGTTTGTTGCCACTGCCAGTACTTCAGAATGGTCAGAAAGATTGATGGGATTATCTGCAGAGAATATTGTTTGGTTTGATCGAGACATGCTGGGTAAGGATATTGTTTATAGTTGCGGTGGTTTTCCTAACGTTCTTTTGATCGGAAGGAAAGGTTGCATCAACTATAACCCTTCTTTATTGGTGAGACAGTTTGGGTATGCATTGAGAGAGCCTCCTAGAGAAGAGGAGATACAGGAATCTCTGTATCTTACAGGCTTATTGGAGGGTGAGGCTCTGGGCAGACTTGAGCATGCATGGAAAAATATTCATCGGAAAGGGAGGTTAGCTTTGGGGAAGAGTAACAGCCGAGCGTATGACCCTTACTTGACTTGGATTCGTGCTAGGATTATGAAGTTCTTGATGACATTCCCTGCAGTTGCACCTCTATATCCTCTCATGATAGAGGAACCCACTACTGTATATATCCAGAAATATAATCAGGTATTGGCAGAGAAGGAATAACTGAGAAAAGCGAATGAAGAATTGGAGAAAGAGATTATCCAGCTCCGGAGCGAGAAGATGGATGCAGTTCATTCTTTCAGGAGACAGACCGAGCTTGTCAACAAACTGGGTACTGATTTGACTAAAGAGACTAATGACAGAGAGCGCACAGGCCGAGACTTGAATGCCACTTATAGTGATTTTGCCACTAAGAAGGAGGAGTTGGATAAGGCTTATTTGAGGATCTCCATGTTTAAGTCGATATGGAATGCCACGCTTACTAACAACAAGGAGCGTGAAGACAAGTTAAAACTTCAGATCAGCAAGCTGAAGGCTCAGCTTAATGCCAAAGATGGAGAGATTGCAGCGGAATCATCACTTAGACGAGACAGCGAGTACAGGTTGAATGAGGCGATCGTGAACTTGAAGAACCTCAGGTTGAGAGCTAGCTCCAAGAGACGCAGACTTAAGGCATGCTTCGGAGAGAGAGCTTTGGAGGATCACATTGATAGCCTACAACATACTGTGAGCCAGCAGGATGTGCTTATTCAGGGGCTACTTGCTAGGCCGGATCACCCTGAGACGTTGAGGCTATTAGAGGACTTCCGATCACGTCATCCTGCTTGACGTGTGTTACACCCCAAAATTTGCCCAACTTTTTGCTTTAGCTGGCTTTTGTTTCATTGCATTTATCATTGCATTCATAACATTAGCATCTGCATACCATAGTCCATGAACAGGGGATTGAGAGGTGTGTTCTTATCAAGAGAGGTGTATCAAAGGTCTAAGCCTATTCAAGGGGTTATATTCAAGCTATCAAGTGCTTAGCATTATCAGAAGAATGCCAAAGCTCATCAGAAGGAGTGGATGGGTTAAGAACGGTGTACCTCCTATCTTGGGGGTCTATGAAGGTCATCAAGTGGTTTTGAATCCATGGTTATGGGTGGAGAACATTTTGAGAACTCATGGGAGACCTTGGGGGTCATTCTGAAGCTTATGTCAGTCATTATATCAAGTGTGTGAAGCCACAACAAAGATTGGTGCAAATAGGGTTTTCACCTGGTCAACCCTAAGTCAACAGTTGAACTGAAGGAGATTAAGACTCAATTCCAAGTCTTTATGATCATGGGATGCTGTGTTGAGACATTTCAAAGATCATTTCAAGATCAATTCATCAATATTCAAGAGTGTGAGAAGTTGTTAGGCTAAGGTTGCTATGCTTGATAGTGTAAAATCCCCTGGTTTAGTGCATAACTTCAAGACCACATAACTCAAGATGCAAGCCTCATCTCATATTGATATCCATATAAGACTTGTAGACCATGTTCATACCTTTAATTTGAGTATTATAAGTCATTCATTGGATTTCTAGAACTCAAGTTATGAGGCAGACGAGTTACAGGTCCTCAGATGAATGTGATTTTAGTCAATAAAAGTCAACAAACTTCCAGGACATTTTTGACCAAGAAGGATGTTTCTCCTCAACTTCAAATGAACATGAAAGTTGTTCCTTATGATCTTAGCTTTCCAAAAAGTTATGAAAGTCCTCATTCTGATTTGTAGAACTCAAGTTGTGAGCTTTGCAAGCCAGGGGTATTTTGGGAAAGTGAGATTATAGGTCATTTTGGATTATAGGTCATTTTCACCATCTTGCACTTTTCAAATGAAGTTTTGTCCAACATGAAAATTGCTCCAAATGGGATTTTAAGGTCAATCATGTATCCATGAGGCATTGATTTGGCTTAGGGCAAGATTTGGTTTGAGGAAATTTGACAAAAGGCATTTTAAAAGGCATTAAAGTGAGAAAATCCAAAATAATTCACAATGGTTCAAACAATGGAAAATTGGTACATATTTTGATTGCAAATGACATTCTAAACACAATGGCGTTGTTAGAATTTCAATTTTAGTCATATTTAATGGTCATTTTATGGATTGCTTCAAAAGGAGGTTACATACCTAAAATCATACCATTAAGCTCCAAACCAATTTTCACAAGCCAAAGTCCAAACCTTACCTTGGGATCCAAGCCTAAGGAGTACTTAAGTGATCTAATCCAAACCAAATAGGGAAAATCCTCACAATTCCATTTTTTATTCTCAAGAATTCTCTCACTCTCTCAATTCTCTCAATTTCTTCATTCTCCAAACCCTCACTCATAGCTCCTCATCATCGGATCCATTGATTTTTCATTGAAATCAATGGAATCTTGAGCATAAACCTCCACTCCTCATCATTATCGGATCAAGTGTAGTAATCAATTTTCGTGGAAATCGAAGTTGGATATTGGAGCATAAGTTGGAAGCACTTATTCGGAGCAATTCAGATTCGAAGTGTTCGATCTTCATCTTCTTACAAGAATTATTGTGGATCTTGAAGTTTTCCATCTAATCTTGTTCGGATCTTTGCAAATTCACTTGATCAACGATCACCGGATCAAATCACTGATCCGTAGGTTGGTTTTCCGATTTAATTTAACCATTTGATTATTGCATTAAAATTCTGTTTTGTGTGCTGTTTGATTTTAATTCCTAAAAAATAGCAAAAATGCTTAGAAAAATATGAGAAAATTCGTGGATGATCCTTATCATGTCTATAATTCTGGTGTGCAATTGGATTTTAGTTTCGTTTAATTTTTCTAATTTGATTTCGTTTTTCTCCTCTAGTTGGATAACGAAATGCCAAAAACTGCATAGTTTCTTGCTGGATTTTGTACTCGAGTTTGGTATAGATTTAAGACTTGATTTATTTCATGATTGTTTTAGACATATTGAGTAACTTGTAGGAATTGTTTTAGGATTTTCTGAAACATTTAGGTATAGTTTTGAGTTAAATCTTTAGGCCCAACCCCATGTGGATGTTCCTGTGATACCTTTTGGTTTAGCCATTGATTAGTGCCCTTTAACTCATAGTTTGGATCTAAAATTTTTACCATAGTTTATTAACACCTTTAGGATATCCCAGAAAGTTTTATAGAATTTTAGAGGTTTATTTACTATTTTAGATAGATTTTACATCTAGGCTGTGTTTAGGTTGTTACTAGCGTAGCACTTCCTCTAGTTGAATCTCAAAAGTGGCTTTTAGT
>CAWUDS030007212.1:0-24637 GCA_963859935.3 Lathyrus sativus
AGACACCATCCCGAAGGAAAACAATATCCATACTCCCATCGTCTAATGATAGACGGGAAGACACCATCCCGAAGGAAAACAATATTCATACTCACATTGTCTAAGGATAGACAGAAAGACACCATCCCGAAGGAAAACAATATCCATACTCACATTGTCTAAGGATAGACAGAAAGACACCATCCCGAAGGAAAACAATATCCATACTCACATTGTCTAAGGATAGACAGAAAGACACCATCCCGAAGGAAAACAATATCCATACTCACATTGTCTAAGGATAGACAGAAAGACACCATCCCGAAGGAAAACAATATCCATACTCACATTGTCTAAAGATAGACAGAAAGACACCATCCCGAAGGAAAACAATATTCATACTCACATTGTCTAAAGATAGACAGAAAGACACCATCCCGAAGGAAAACAACATCCATACTCACATTGTCTAAGGATAGACAGAAAGACACCATCCCGAAGGAAAACCATAACCCATACTCACATCGTCTAAGGATAGACAGAAAGACACCATCCCGAAGGAAAACCCGTCAGCGGAAAGAGAACCATATTCATCCCCACCCATCAAATTTTAGAATCCTTTCGTCTACAGGAATTGATGGAAAGAACAATATCTTCAAAGGGGCCACATCATCAATAAGGATTGACAGGAAGAAAAACCACCTCCAAAGAGCCATGCCGTTGATAAGGATCAACAACTAGGAAAGCCAAACATTCTTCAAAGAGCCTCGACGTCAATAAGGATCAACGGTCAGAAAAACCTTCTTGAAATGTCATCTCATCCAATAAACAGAAAGAACGCCAATATCTGAAAGATCGCCTTGAAACCTCTCAACATCTAAAGATAGACGGAGAAAACCATATCCAAACTCACGATGTCTAATGATAGACGGAGAAAACCACTTCTGAAACTTCACATCGTCAATGGGAATTGACGGGAAGAGAAGTCTGTCGATATCGGATGATTGATGAGCAAAGCATAACTGTTGTATGATCTGAGAATCGAACACCAAAGAGCTGTCTGAATAAAGCTGCTGGATAAATGCCCCTGAACTGATTACAGAGTACTTCATGTTGCCACTGAAGGCTGATAGAAAAACTGGCTTTTGCTTCGTATGCATATGCGTATGTTTGAATTTTTTCTATGGCGTAATGCTCCATATGGGATGGAAATGCTACGCATTTGAGGATGAAATGCAAGTATGATGCAAATATGATGATATATGCAAATGCAAATGCAGGCTCGGGTCGCTGGAGAAATTGGATACAGAAAACCGCTTCAGCAAAATAAATGTTGAAGACAAAGCCAACTCCGTTGGAGATAACCAGGCGTCACAGAATTATTCCAGCAAAATAAATGCTGGAAAAGTGAAGCCAACTTCGCTGGGGAATAAATGAATGTGCCAAGCATGAGTGGACTTCTGTCAGGGATAGATTACCCGTGCCAATGAAAATTGGACTTGCGCTGGGGAAAACAGACGGAGTCTTCCTGCGTACCAATGAAGATTGGATTTTGAAATGATGTGCCACCACAAGTTGGGCCTCACAGTGATTGCCAATATGGATTGGGCTTCCTAAAAATTACCAATAAGGATTGGGCTTTTAGGCTATCCGTGATGGGTTATGCACGACTGACTCGGGAAAACGTCTTGTCTGAGTTCACAGTTTCTGATTGAAGGGTCAATATATGGTAACACGACTTCCCGATATTCGACTCACACTAAGAGATTAGCTGAATCTGCTCGAATAGCTCTGAGTAACTCTAATGACACGGAGAAAAACAATTCCTTCGCTTTTGATATGCCCCAACTTGTGGGACCTCTGTTGGGATAGTCCTCAAAAGGAAACTTGAAAATTTGTACCCTGATGGTCTGATATGAAATGCCCCCAGCATTCTGAACCTCGGAGAAATGCTTCAAATCAAATGCCTCTCGAATAAAGAATAACTTCCGCGCTCTTAGGATGGTCTGCCCCTGTCTGCAATGACTTTGCCCCTGATTGGCTGGTTCAGTATAGTGACTCTAGTTACGAGAGATTTACCGAATCTCGACCTGATTGCCCAGGAATAACGACTTTGGATGGCTGACCTCACTGGGGATCACTTGATAATAGCTTGCCCCGGCTCTCGGAACATTCGGGCATCCTACATTCTATCCTGATCAGACTTTCCACTGTAGGAAACTTTCCTGTTGTCAAGCGCTTACTCGTAAGTAAAACCAGTTGTTCTGCATAAAAGATACATTAATGCAATGCATATGACAGTTTTAACATCCAATCTGTTCACTGGAAAAATGGAAAATAAAATAAAATTACATGAAAGTCTTTCCTTTTGATCTTAACTTTCCAAAAAGTACTAGAAGTCTTTCATCTGATTTGTGGAGCTCAAGATATGAAGCTTGCAAGCCAGGGGTATTTTGGGAAACTTTGGTTATAGGTCATTTTTGGTTATAGGTCAATTTCACAAATTTGCACACTTCAAATGGAAATTTGTCCAACATCAAAGTTGCTCCAAATGGGATCATTTTCCTCACCAAACATCAAGATATCATTGGATTGGCTTGGATTGAAGGATTGGTGGAGGAAATTTTCATGAAAAAGCATTAAAAGCCATAAAATCAAATAAATTCATGTTGAACCAATTTTGATCAAGTTGGTGCATATTTTGAGACCTTTTGACATTCTAAACATGATGGAAAAATCAGAATTGAGATTTGAGGTCCAAAACCATGCCAATTTCATGCTTGCTTCAAGTGAAAGTAACATAATCAAATCACACCATATGATTAAATTAAGGGTGCAATTCTATCTCTTGGATAAGAATGAAGTGTATGAAGCTACCTGAGCCAAACTCATAGCCATTGTTGCTCTGTTTTACACGCACATGAAGCTTACAAAACCAAGAATTTTGGATTTCCATTGGATCAAATTGGGCTTGGATTGGGCTTCTTCTTCATCCAAATCCATTCTATATATTCCTAGCGTCGTGCACAAAGTTTCAGAATGGAGAATTGATAAAAAAAATTGAACAGAAATCAGTTACAAAAAGTGAAGAAAAATTGAAATCGTTTTCTGCAGAATCAAGCACCTTCAAGCAAAATTAAGCATTCCTAAAGCTCAACTAAAGATCAATTAATGATTCTGGATTGTTTTCATCAAGCTTCCTCAAGGAATCAAGGTCCAACAAAGCTATTCTGTTAGGTAACTAACTTTTCCAAATTACACTCTGTTCATGTAGCAATTCTAGGACATCGTTGCATATTCATGCTCCCCTAAGTGTATAGACGGATTCTGGATTAGTTTAGGCTTTGTTTGTGATGTTTCTTGATGGAACCTCAATTCTTGTTAGCTTCGGTTAGGATGATTTAGGAGGTTTTAGGCTTAGGTGACATTGGATTCATGATCAGTAAGAGGAGTAGATCAATTTGGACTATTTGTTTGCAAGTTTTGATGATGTTTTGCTTCACCTGTGTTGTCGATGCAACCGGAGAAGACGACCGGAGCTGCCGTGCTCCGGTGTCTGTGTATTCTCCATCCACCTGAGAATGTTTAAATCTCACAACCACGTGGCCTTTCCTGATCCCTTAGATCTGATGACTAAACCATCCAACGGACTTGAACGCGTTTCACCATGGAACTTTTTGACCTTACCACATAGGATCATACCAAAACACTGCGTTTCATTAAACGCTTGAAGTGGATTGGGCTTCAATTCATTTTCACACACCCCTCAGCCAATCCCAGCGCATATGAACGTATCTGGATTACTTCCTGCACCAATTGTTTTTCCATTTTCATTTCTTTTTTCATTATTTTCATGTTTTGGTGACTGTTTTATTGTAATTCAGTTAAAATACTTCCAATTGTCAATAAATCCCACAAAAATAATTTCTACTCATTTCAAGCTGTGAATTTAATTTAGGAATTTTTGTTTTTAATTTTTCTAAACATTTTTCAATTAAAAAAGAATAATTCATTGGGAAGTGTTTCAATTGAAGTAAAATTGCATATGTTGTATTCTTGATTTTCTTTTGTGATGTTTTCTTCATATAAATTCATGAGTCTTTTTGTGCATATTCTGGATGTATCAATTGATTTTTGGATATTTTCCCCCCTGGTTTTAGTACCATTTGAGTAGGTTTTGGTTGAACCTTTTAGGATCCTCCTTTTGTGCTAGTTCTTAGGACATACCTAGAACTTTGCCCTCTATTTGCTTAGTTAGGCTTAGTTTTTTCCCCACAATCTTGACCCCTGGTTCCTAACACCAGAGGGGTCTCATAGCAATTTAATTAGATTTTTTAAGTTTATTTTAATAGTTTTAGTGTATTTTACACTTTAGGCTACCCTTATAGGACTTTCACCTCTACACTTGTGCTAGTTTGATTTTATTTGAATTTTGTGCATTGATTGAGCATCTAATCTTTGCATATCCATATTCTAGACATAATAAGGCCTTTCTATGTTCAATTTTAGGCCTTGATCATGTTCATAACTTGTTTAAGTTTGACTTTCTTTTAGACCTTTCATGTAAGGCTTTTCATGTGTATAACTTGAATGATCTTCACTTCCTCAACATGATTCTTCTATAATATTTTGTACATTCCTTTTCAAATTCTTTGTGTACATTCTTCTCTTTCATTTCCCTCTGTCCAAGGACCTTGGAGCATCATTTAAAGTTGCTTAATACCTCCTTTGGAGGTATTTGAAGCTTGACTTAAATGGTGAACCATGAGGACACTTTTTGTGCATCTTTTTGCACAAGTCATAATGAGACTTTGGTTGAATGACATTAAGGGTACCATGGATGTTTTCTCTTCTTCTCCCGCTTCTCTTTTGTTTTATATTTCATTTCATGATCAAGTTAGAGGCCTTAGGGCATTGTCTGCCTTTGCTTGATGTATGTTTTGCATTTTTTCTTGCTTGCGTTTGAAGGTTGAGATGAGCTTGTGGTGGTCTTTACCCCACACAATTTCCTCCCTTTCTTGTGTGTTTTCTCTTTGTGTATCTCTTGTTTGAATTAAAGGTTGAGGTGTCCTCCCTTTGCTTGTAATGTTGCATTGCATGTGCATCCATTCATATTAACATTTCAATTCAAGTATTGTATGTTTCTTTTCTTCTTTTCATTACCATGTTCCCTTAGGAATTCTCACTTCCTTGATTAAGGATAGTGGTGATAGACATTAGGTTGAATCCTTCGCATGATAACAAATAGAATAGAGTTCCCTTCTTAATCCTAACCTTAGGACCATGATGCATGATAACTTTAGGGTTTTGACTTAGTCCCCTTTAGTGTCCTTTCTCTCTTCTCATCTCAAAACAATCTTAAAACACCTAATAAAGGCTAATAAGTATTGTACGTTACGAGCCTTAAGCTACTTAGGAAATGGTTGTTGAGGGGTTTCCTTTTAATAACCAGAGTGTTTAGTGCATCACCCTTTGGGTGATATGCGACGCATTCACTCCTAGGTCATAGTCTCTAGTGCAGTATGAATTACAAACATTCATTCAAAAACACATCTCCTTAAAAGACAAAAACAAACAGTCAAACTCCTATTTTGCCCTTTAGGGGTCCCTTAATCAAGGAAAACCACTTTCAGATAAACAAAAGTGTTGTTAACTCTTAGTTCTATCGCAAACGGTAACGCCTAAGTCTCCAATGGTCGAGCTACATACACCAAACTGCTAGAACTGCTTGTTAACCCTACTCGGGTAAAAACGTGTGAACAAACTTGTGTTTTCTTTTATCCCGAACTACGTTTGCTCTGATTTCTCGTACCGTGCGAGAATACGTAGGCATACGACGCGATGTCTTGGCGAGCAACCTTTCCCCCCTTTTATCCGTAGTTAGTCGAACTACGTTGACTCTGACTTTCCTATTGCACAAGGGAATACGTAGGCCCAGAGTGGCGATGCTCTGTCGAGTCACTCTTCTTTTCTTTTGTCCCTGAGAACTTTAGTTAGATAGTTTCAATCACCCTTTTAGATAGACAATCAAGCATGGATCCCGTCGAGTACGACGAATGTGAGGGGTGCTAATACCTTCCCCTTGTGTAACCGACTCCCGAACCCGAGATTTGGTTGCGATGAACGATCTTATCCCTTTTCGTCAGGTTTTCTCTGCTCGTTTCCTTTCCCTCATTGGGATAAATAACGAACGGCGGCGACTCTTCTGTCATTGCCGGCATTTTTTTCGCAGTAGCGACAGCTGGCGACTCTGCTAGGGACTCCAACGGTTCCCTATGTGAGTCAATCCTAGCGCTTGTTTGTTTATTTTTTGGGTGTATGTACATGTTGTACTTTATTTTTACTTTCCCGCATTTATTTTCAGCATTATATATCATTATTGATGTGCTGTGGGGGGGGGGGGGGGGGGGGGAAGTTCTGATGAGTGATAAGCCAGACCCAGGCTTGAGTGCAAACATAACATTAGTAGTGGAGATTAGTGGGGGGCGTGCATGCTTTGCAATGTACCAGTTCCTCATGAAATTCGCGCTCAGACGAGATTCTCTTTGATGATTTCATTTCCAGCCCTTTGGGCTTGAGGGGATTTTGGATCTGAGGGTTGTCGACTCTGGGGACCAATCATTTGTGATTCAGCTAAGTGAGGCCTCTTTGGGAGATGATGATGCCAAACCAGAAATGGTGAACGTATCATCATTTCTTGAAAGTCTGTGACGCTGATGGACGCATAGGATGTCGAACCTTATCAATGGATAGGTCCATACCTGTGAGAGGGATTGGGTTATGCATGAAACCTTGACCTTCAGATTACCCGATTTTCTTTACAGTATGAATCTGAGTTGTTGATATCAGTGGCTTCTATTGTCAGAGTTGTGCTATTGTTCTTGTCAAAGCGAAGCTCCGGTTCTTCTCAAACTACAGCATAACAATCTTGATCCCCTGTTGGCATCTTTGCATTTGCATTTGCATTCTCATCTGCATCTCATTAACATTTATTTATGTTACAGGTGCATATCTCCTCCCTCCGTTCTAGTGATCTTGCTCCCTGTTTCCGACATGGAACCCCTGAAGAAAACAGTTGCCTACAAGTTACCTAATCGAGACATTAGTTCTCTGCTTAGTTTGATTTCCGTGGTTGATAGAGCGGTACTGGAAGACTTCAGAAGATCCAATGGAAAATTGCTCAGTTTTGTCTGCAAGCATTCGGCATATGAGATGAATGGTTTGTTTGCTCTGCTGCAATTCTATGACCCGCAGCTGAGACGTTTGACATTTCCTAATTATATCCTCACACCTACCTTAGAAGAGTATTCTGCCTTGTTAGATGTGCCTATTCTGAATCAGATCCTGTTCTTCCATACGGACGCTAAGCCTAATCTGGCTAAGCTTTCTGCAGCATTACATTTGGACGCCTCAGAGATAGAAAGAAAATTGACTAAATGGAATGGTGTGCCTGGTTTCTCCTTGTAGTTCCTTGTTGAGAAGGCTCAATAGTGCGCCAAAGATGGATGTTGGATCGTATTCAATGCTATTCTAGCACTTTGTGTCTATGGCATCATTTTGTTTCCCAATATGCCGGAGTTCGTAGATTTAGACGCATTTCATATCTTCGCCTCAGGGAATCCGATACCCACATTGCTCAGTGACGTTTATCACTCGGTTCACTACAAGAATGAGAACCAAAGAGGGAAAAATGTGTCCTGCTGTGTTCCCTTATTCTACAGATGGTTTGCCAACCATATGCCCAAGACCGGTCCTTTTGTTACCTCTGCATGTACATTGGAGTGGTCAGAACGTGTGATGGGTTTGTCAGCTGAGAACATCACTTGGTTTGATAGGAATATGCTTGGTATGGAAATCATCTATAGCTGCAGCAGGTTTCCTAACGTCCCTTTGGTCGGAAGGAAGGGGTGTATCAACTACAATCCGTCATTGTTGGTTAGGCAATTTGGATATGCATTGAGGGATCCTCCCAAAGAAGAAGAGGTATAGGAATCTATGTACCTCACCGGGCTGTTGGATAGTGATACATCATCCAAACATGAGCACGCTTGGAACAACGTTCACAGAAGAGGAAAATTAGTGTTGGGGAAAAGTAATAGCCGTGCCTATGATCCCTACTTAAGCTGGATTCAGGATAGAGCGAAGAGGTTGCTAATGTCGTTTCCCTCTGTTGCGCCTTTATACCCCCTCATGATTGAGGAACTGACCGCGGTAGATATTTAGAAATACAATCAATTATGGGCTGAAAAGGAAGAGCTATGAAAAGCCAACGAGGAGTTAGAAAGAGAAATTGTTCAGCTCCAGGGAGAGAAGAATGATATTGTATACTCCTTCAAGAAACAAACTGAACTCGTGAATCGATTGGGTACAGATTTGACTTAGCAGATCAACGCTCGTGAACGCTTAGGCTTGGATTTGAAAGATGTGAGCAGTGTTCTTACCACCAAGAAGTAGGACTTGGACAAAGCCTATTTGAAGATCTCCAAATTCAATACTCAGTGGAATGCCACCTTGTCAAACCACAAAGAGCGCGAAGACAAGTTGAAGCTGCAAATCAACAAATTGAAGACTCAGTTGAAAGCCAAAGACGAGAAGATTTCAGAAGAAGCATCACTCAGGCGTGCCAGCGAAATCCGGTTGAATAAGGTTATTGCAAACTTGAGATATTGCAGGTTGAGAGCTAACTCCAAGAGGTGCAAGCTGGAAGATTGTTTTGGGGAAGGAGCTTGGGAGGACTATGTTGAGGGCCTACAACGTACCATTAGCCAGCGAGAGCTGCTTATTCATGGGCTACTCACCAGACCTGATCATTCCGAGACCCAGAAGTTGCTAGAGGACTTCCGGTCTCGCCATCCAGCTTGATTATCTTTCCTTCTATCTGTAGTTGTTGCTTGTTGCTTTGTACATGGACCATCACCAGGCTTGTTGGTTGAGGTCCTTTCTGATTGTATTCAGTTGATACTTTTGTATGCTGCCTACGGGGCTTTTTCATCTATATATGAGGAGTTTCTGCTATTGCTCGTCTATGGGGTTTTCCATTGTCGCGCCTTCTCCCGGAACTAGAATTGAGGGGGAAATTTCCCTGTTGCATACATACATGTTTGCATAGCATTTTTGCATTACAGGTATAGCAGGTCCGTTTATCTTATCTCTGTTTCTTTGTTAGTGTGTTTTAGGATTGCTGATCAGACAGTTCACTGGTATGCTACCAGACAGAACCAGAGGAGAGTGATGGATCAGATCCAGTCAGAAATGCAAGAGATGAGGGATAGAATGACCCAATTCATGGAGCTTATGCAGGGCATTGCTAATGGCCAGGAGCAGCTCCGGACTCTAGTGCAGCTTTTGATTGCACGTGTTGACAGTAACGGTGTGTTGCATGGTGGAATGCTACAAACCCTCCACTTATTGAGACCCCTCACACTGACAATTCTGCGCCTGTTGTGAATATCCCTGTTACTGGAGGGAATGGAAGTGGTAATGGTAATGGTGTTGCTAATGCTGGAGTTAATATGCATAGTACGGGCAACGGTAACTTCGAAACCAACGACAATGTTGGCGGGGCTAATGGCAATATTGTTGGAATGGGTAATGCTGGAAACATTGGTGCTGGTAATATGTATGGTCATGATGCTACTGGGGTTGTCCATGGTAATGTGTATCAACTGTGGAATGAGGATCGTCAAGATGATATTTTCTCGATGAGAGATGTCAGAGCTGAAATGTCGTATGATGCTAGTAGGAGGTTCAAATTGTTAGAAGACAAGATGAAGAGTCTGGAGAACCAAAATGCCATGGGCCTCGACATGGCCAACCTGGGACTTATCCCTGACTTGAAAGTGCCTCTAAAGTTCAAAGTCCCTGACTTTGACAAATTGTTGCACCCTAAAATTTGCTCAACCTTTTCTTACCTGGTTTATGTTTCATTGCATTATCATTTGCATAGTTATATCATTTGCATATCATGGTATCATTCATATAGCAGGGGATCAAGTTGATTCTTCTCAAGAGAAGCCTAGCAAGAGGTCTCATTCAAGATTGAGAGTTATCAAAGTCATCAGAAGGTGGTTTGAGTGCCTAAGGGTTTAGATGTTTGAGTGTGAATCTTCTCTTAACTTGAGGATCAACTGAAGACCATCAGAGGGTTGTGAAGTGTTGAATGTGAGAAGAGGATGTGTATGGAGCTCATAGAATGCCTAGAGGGCCATGGGAGAGATTAATCAAGTCATTGTGTCAAGTGCAAGAGCCACAGTTGACGTGCAAGCAATTAGGGCTTCATCTGGGTCAATCCTAGGTAAACTGTGCAATTGAAGAGTATCAAGGCCTACTTTTAGGTTATGGAGTTCATGAAATGATGTGATAAGACATTTGTGGTGTTGTGCCAAGATCAAATCAAGAAGATTCAAGAGTGTGGGAAGTTGCTAAATTAGGGTTTCAGTGTAAAATCCCCTATTTAGTACCTAACTTCAAGGCCAAATAAGTCAAGATACAAGTTTCAAATGGATCTTTGGCCAACATGAAACTTGTATAGCATCTCAATAAATTTAATTTTAGTACTAGAAGTCCTCCATTGGATTTATGGAACTCAAGTTATGGCCCAGACAAGTTACAAGTCCTCAGATGCCACTGAAATTTGTCTGTGAAAATCATATGACTTCAAAGCTATTTTTGACCTAGAAGGAGGTTTCACTTGAACTTTTGGCCAACATTAAAGTTGTTCCTCATGATCTTATATTTCTAAATTGTACTAGAAGTCTTCCATATGATTTGTAGAACTCAAGTTGTGAGGTTTACAAGTCAGGGGTATTTTGGGAAAGTGAGATTATAGGTCATTTTCAATCATAGGCCAAAATCTCCAACTTGCACTTGTCAAATACAATTTTGTTCAACATGAAAGTTGTTAAAAATATGGTCTTTAGGCTATCCAAGAGGTCATGATGGATTGATTGAGCTCATAGCAAGAGTTGGTTTGAATGGGTTTCAAAAAGGGAGAAAATTCAAATGTGTAAAGGAGGGAAAATGCAATTTTGTGTTAGATGACCAAAACCAAGCAAGTGAGTACATTTTCTGATTAGAAATCACATTTTAGACACTTTGGCATTACCAGAATTTTGAGTTTAGGTCAAGATTTGTGAGTTGCCATTTGATTTCTTCATTTGCAAGTCACATATCCAAAATCCTTACCAATGCAATTCAAACACTCCTTTTGGTCTGAACACATTCACAAGGGAATTTGCAAGTGAAAGGGAAGCTTCTAGAGCAATTTTCATGGCCAAATCATGACTGGTACAATGCACATGTGAAGAGAAAAACAGAAATTTGGATTGGCTGGATTGGGCCTCAATTGAGCTTCTAAAGCCCATAGACATGTTCTATTTAAGTTCTTGAATGATTTCAGAATCATTTTGGTGCAAGTTTCGTGGCTGAAGCAGAGATAGCAATCAAATTTTCAGAGCTGCAACTTCAAATCGTGTTTTGAGATTCAGACCAATTCAAGCCAAATTGAAGGTTGAAACATCATCCTCTTGCATCCTTGAAAGATTCTGGAGAGTTTTGGAGGTTGAATCAAGCTCTAAGCATCTCTATTAGTGGATCTACATCAGGTTAGTAAACTTCAAATTTCCACATGAATTAGCATGATGTAGTTAGAATTGAACTTGTGGTTAGGATCTAGACAAGGTGTATATCGTTTTAGGATCAATTTGGAATCAATTGGTGATGTTTGATCATGAGGTACCATTTCTGTTTGGACACGAGCTGATCTGATCTTAAGGATATGACATGATTTGGATAGATCAATTTGATGTATGAAACATGAGGAACATTTCTATATCATTAGTTTTGTAAATTGTGCTGATCTAATTGGATGTGTGTTCTGAACATTGCTTCGAATTTGAAAATCCATGGAGAGTTGAATAATATGGATAGGATATTTGAATTCCTGTTGAAATTCTGGAGAGATTGATGTAAGGATGAGTGATGTTTGATCACCTGCAACCATATGCTCACCGGAGAAGACGACCGGAGTCTTCTCCAGCCACCGTCTCTGATCTCACTCAGGCCAGGTTGAATTTTGGAGAAAACGAGTCCATAGCCATTAGATCATGCTCTGACCAAAGACTTTCCACCAGATCCCAGGGTTGTGTTTTAATCTGAGGAGTGGATTTTTTAATTCAAAACGCAGGCGTTTCACTTAATGTGCTGGCAGCGTGTGGATTCTTGGATTGCTTGACTTGTCAACTCATCCAATGGCTCTTGTTTTATTCTGAGTTTCTATTTTCTTTTGTTCATTTTTGTTTTATTTTAAATGCTTTATTGATTCCAAAAATCATATTAAATTCATTCTTGATCAGAAAATTATTTTAAAAATACCTCCATGATCTTGAGAGAATTTGTGATTTTCTGAAATCAATAAAATGCATTTTCATGCATTTTTCAATTTAATTTGATTTTTCTTATTTTTTTTAATTCTTTTAATTTTGCATATTTGATCATCTGTTTTGTTGAATTTTGTTCTTCCAATTGGTGATGAGTTTGGCTTTGGTTTTTTAGTATGTTTTAGGGTAGATATTCATGTTCCTCGAGCATTTTTATTGGAATTTTAAAACAAAATTAGATTCTGGTTTAGGTGTTGAGATTAGAACCTTCCCAAACTTGTGTATCCCCTTGACCTATTTCACTTTAGGAATTGTTTAGATAACTTAGAAGTTGAATTAGGCTTCAATCTTTTCACATTAGTTTGTTCAAAAATGTATGTTCCCCTAGGAATTTAATTAGAATTTTACAAATTTATTTTCTACTTTAGTTGTATTTTTCAAGTTGCTTGTGTTTATGTTGTTCTCTCTTGAGTGCCTTTACTTGTTTGGCTTGGTTGGTGACTTTGGAGCTTGCTTGGCTTGGAAACCTTTTTGGGAGGTCTTCTGGACTTGATATAGATGCTATGGTTTGAAGATTGGAGCTTGGAGTTGAAGTTTCCTTTTCTTTTAGGAGTTGTTTTAGGAGCTTAGAAAATTAGGGTTTTAGGAAGAGCCATTAGAGCTAGTTTTGATTTCTTCATTAAACATAGAATGCTTTGTGTGCTTCTATTCCATCCAATGACATGAAGTCCTCCTAGGGAAACTCCATCTCTCCTTTGGAGGGATGTGTGGTATGCCCATAGTTGAGTAGAACTTTGAGGATACCTTTCCATTTCAATGTTGGTACTTGATGATTTCCTTTGGTTTTCATTAAGTTTTCAACATTTCAACCTTGATCTTGGTGATTGTTCCTTTTCTTGGAGGTGCTTGCTAGAGCTTGAAGATGAAGTTTGATGAAGCTTGAAGATAGAAGCTAGCTTGAAGATGAAGTCTTGCTGTCAACTTTACTGTCTTTTCAACTGTGCTGTTTAGAGCTTGTTGTTGCTGTCTGCTGTAGGAGTTTGTTGCTACTGCTTGGGCTGCCTCTTCTGTATCTTTTATTTTTCTCTGTATTGTATTTTTGCTTGTGTTGATTACCTCTATATTTAAGGTGGAGCTTGTCTCCTCTTGCCTATTGTTTTCTCCCTTGCTTCTCTAGTACTATTGCGTAGCATGCATTTTGCTATTTACTGTTTACTGCTTGCTTTCTTTTGCTATTTCCCCTAGGATCTCTGATTTCCTCCGTGCAAGAGGGAATTATGACAGACATTAGGTGTTGACCCATGCATGATAACTGTAGGTAGATTCCCCTTTCAACCATAGTTTTAGGGTGTCTTTCTCTTCTCATCTCAAAACAATTCAAAAACACAGTAATAAGGTTAATTGAAGTCGTGCGTTACGAGCCTTAAGCTATTTGGGAAAAGGTTGGTGGAAAGTCTCTCTCCAGTAATCTGGATGTTAGTGTGGTACCCTTTGGGTGACATACAAAGCATTCACTCTCGGGTCATAGTCTCTAGTGCGACTGAGATTGCAAACATCCTAAAAAACAGTTCTTTCGTAAAAAACTCAAACAAACATTCAAACTCTGTTTTTGTCCTCTTGGACCTTAATCAGGAAAACCCTTTTCAGAAGGAGATAAAAAACTGTCAGACAAACTTGTGTCTTCCGTAGCCCGAACTACGTTTGCTCTGATCTTTCATGCCGTATGAAAGTACGTAGGCACGAGATGCGACATCTCAGTGAGCAACTTTCCCCCATAACCCGTAGTTAGGCGAACTACGTTGACTCTGATTTCTCGTTCCAGACGGGAATACGTAGGCATAAAGTGCGATACTTTGCCGAGTCATTTTCTTTTCTTTTTAACCCAGACCTTTATAGTAGATAGATAAACATACCCTTAGATAGAAAACAAGCGTGGATCCCATCGAGTACGACGGACGTGAGGGGTGCTAATACCTTCCCCTTGCGTAACCGACTCCCGAATCTAGGATTTGGTTGCGATGACCATTCCTTTCCCTCTTTGCGTTAGGTTTACTCTGAGCGTTTCCTTTCCCTCTTGTGGGATAAATAACGCACGGTGGCGACTCTTCTGTCATAGCCGGCGCCGATTTTCGCAGTAGTGACACAAATATAAAGGCACCACATGCCCAAGAGTCCACTTGCGCTCTTACTACTGGAAGATGTCCGCGTACTCGGACGATGTGAAAATGTTGATGCACTTCTTCCAAGACAGCTTGTCCGGGCCGTCTCTCAAATGGTATATGGGGCTGGAGCCCATCAATATCTGAAGCTGGAAGGACCTGGATGAAGCCTTTGTAAAACATTACCAATATAACAGCGACCTTGCTTCCAACAGGGTCGAACTTCAAAACCTTTCCCAGAGAAATAATGAGTGTTTCAAGCAGTATGCACAAAGGTGGCGTGAACTCGCGGCAAGGGTGCAACCTCCAATGGTGGAGCGCGAGTTGATAGATTTGTTCGTTGCCACTCTACCTAGTGTCTATTACGACAAGCTCGTCGGTAGTATGTCAGACAGTTTCTCAGATTTGATAATCACGGGAGAAAGGGTAGAGAATGGCATAAAACTCGGGAAGGTTCAAGTAGGAGAGTTGCCCTCAGTTGGATGAGGAAAGAAAGTATTCGACGGTAAGAAATAAGAAGGAGAGACTAGTTCAGTATCTAGTGCTCGTGGTAAAGGAAAAAGTCAGCGTCAATATCGGCAACAGCAGGTTGCAAGCGTCATGATACCAATACAACAACAACCACCGCAGCAGCAGAACCAGAATCAGAATCAAAATTATGCCCAACGGCGGTATCAGAATAAAGGTCCAGCAGCAAACAGAGTGTTCGACGCGCCACCTATGTTGTATTCACAATTACTCCAGACCTTGTAGCAATTGCAGCTCATTAACAAAAGGACGATGGCTCCTCTGACCGAACCACCTCCACCCGGGTATGATCCAAACGCCCGCTGTGAATTTCATTCAGGTGCCCCAGGGAACAACATCGATAATTGTAAGGCCTTCAAGCATAAGGGGCAGGATATGATTGATAACAAGGTGATAAATTTCTCCAATGATGTTCCCAATGTTATACAAAATCCTATGCCAAACCACGGACAAGCCGGAGTCAGTGCGATAATTGAGGATGATAGGTTGGATTTGATAACAGATGTCGGTGAGCTGAAGATGCCGTTGAGCTTCGTAAAAGCGAAACTGCTAAAAAAGGGTGTGTTTCCAGGTGCGGGGATTCTGTGCTGAGTGTGCATTCTATCTGGATGGTTGTGATCAGTTGAGAACTGGTATTCAGAGTTTGATTGACGAAGGGGTTCTACAGTTTGATCGGGCCGTTGAAAGGAGATACAAGAAGTAATAACGAAGCAGAGGGGTGAGATTGCTACGATCTTTATCCCATACAAAACTATTACAATTTCCGCGCCGAGACCACCAACGATTATCATTACAAAAGCTGGTCCAATACCTTTTGAGGATACCAAGGCTGTTCCATGGAATTATGGAGCCGTGGTATATGTTAACGGACAGAAGCTAGATTTGAAGAGTCCGCCTGTTGAGTCAGTGGAGAATCTAGTTGGTGCTGGAGGTATTACCCGAAGTGGTCGAGTCTTTTCACCACCCGAAGTGGTGGCTGATAAAGCGGACAAAGGAAAGGGTAAAATGGTTGTGGAAGAAACCTCTCAGGCTGGAGAGAAAGAGCTTTTGGCTAAAGACATAGAAGAGTTTATAAGGTTAATAAGGAAGAGCGACTACAAGATAGTCGACCATCTGCATCAAATGCCTTCTAAGATCTCCATATTATCATTATTGCTTTGCACATAAGCACATCGCAATGCGTTGCTAAGGATATCGAATATTGCGTTCGTGCCTCAAGAAATTTTAGTAAACCAACTTGAAGGAGTTGTCGCACACGTAAACGCAGGGAATGGTCTTGGTTTTAGGGACCTAGAGTTGACGCCTAAGGGCAGGCATCACAACAGCGCATTGGATATCTCGATTGAATGTCGGGGGACTGTTATGTCCCATGTCTTGGTGGATACCAGATCCTCTTTAAACGTGCTACCAAAAAAGGCGTTGATGAAACTAGACACTTGGGGTATTTTTTGTACGCCAATGATCTTGTAGTGAGGGCCTTTGATGGAACCTGACGATCAGCGTTGGGGGAGCTTACATTGCCCATCCAGGTAGGGCCAGAGGTATTCGATGCAGTGTTCTATATAATGGATATCCAGCCCGCCTATAGTTGTCTATTAGGCCGTCCGTGGATACACTCAGCAGGAGCTGTAACCTTTACATTGCATCAGAAACTCAAATATATGGTTGGTGGCAGCATCATCACCGTATATGGAGAAGAGGAGATAATGGTTAGCCATTTGTCGTCATTCAAGTATATGGAAGTGGACGGGGAGATCCACGAAACTCTCTATCAGGCATTTGAAACAGTCCAGGCTAAAGATAAGTCTCCTGCAACGAGCAAACTGCCCGAAGTGGCCTTATCTTCTTTCAAGGAAGCCCAGGCTGAGGAAAAGTCTGGGGCAACGCAAGGTTGGGGCTAGGTGCTTGACATCCCCAACAAGCAGGATAAGTTTGATTTGGGGTGCCATCTGTCTTCTTCAGAATCCTCGCAGAGCGTGCCGCGCTATAAAGGACCAGTACAGTTTACCCCGAGAGGGGTCATTTTCGAGTGCATTAATGTTGTTTCTGATAGTGAAGAAGGAGATAGCGATTGCGACATTGATGCCTGGATCACGCCGAGCACGCCAGGACAGCGCCTCAACAACTAGACTATCCAGGAGGTCATTCAAGTGGAGCATGAAGAGTAATTCATTGTTTTCCCAATTATTGTACGACCCTGTGTTCTACCCGAAGCATAAGGGTATTTTGTCAGGGCCTTGCTTGTTTATACTTGAACATTTTATCAATAAATCAAAGGGCAGTTTTTTGTATTCAAATTTTGTGATCCTTGTTATTCCCTTTTGTTTTTTCGTTTAACACAATAAAATGGCAATGTGGTTTGTGCTGATTTGCATCTCATTTTAAGCATTTAACCATTGTTATTGCAGGACTCACATTATTGTAGATGACACCGTTCAAGAACCGCCTATGACTCGCTTCAACTTTGATCATCCGATATATCAAGCTGAAGAAGAGATTGATAAAGATGTGGGCATGCCAGAAGAGCTAGCTAGGCTCCTGAAACAAGAAGAGAAGATCATTCTGCCTCATCAGGAAATGATTGAAGTCATCAATTTAGGTTCTGAAGAAGTTGTCAGAAATGTCAGAATAGGGGCTGGCCTACAGAGTGACATCAAGCAAAGGCTGGTCGAGATGCTTCGAGATTATATTGACATCTTTGCTTGGTCCTATGAAGACATGCCCGGGCTCGATACTGATATCGTGGTTCATCACCTACCGTTACGTGAAGAATGTCCACCGGTCAAGAAAAAGCTTAGAAGGACGAGACCAGACATGGCTGTAAAAATCAAGGAAGAGGTCTAGAAGCAATTGGACGCAGGATTCCTAGTCGTGACAACTTACCTTCCGTGGGTCGCCAACATAGTGCCTTTGCCTAAGAAAGATGGCAAGGTACGGATGTGTGTTGATTACAGAGATCTTAACAAGGCAAGCCCTAAAGATGATTTCCCACTCCCTCACATTGACGTATTGGTCGACAATACTGCTCAATTTTCTGTATTTTCCTTCATGGATGGTTTCTCCGGTTATAAACAGATCAAGATGGCACCAGACGGCATGGAGAAGACGATGTTTATTACACCGTGGGGGACGTTTTGTTACAAGGTAATGCCTTTTGGGTTGAAAAACGCAGGGGAAACTTACCAGCGAGCTATGGTCACTTTATTTCATGATATGATTCATCATGAGATTGAAGTCTATGTTAATGACATGATAGCAAAGTCCCAAACGGAGGAGGGACATCTGGTAAACTTGCTGAAGCTGTTTGAGAGGCTCAGGAAATTCACGTTGAGGTTGAATCCTAACAAGTGTACTTTCGGGGAACGGTCCGGAAAGCTAATGGGGTTTATTGTTGGTGAAAAGGGAATCGAGGTTGATCCTGCCAAAATAAAAGCTATACAAGATATGCCAGCGCCAAAGATCGAAAAAGAAGTTCGTGGTTTCTTATGGTGGTTGAACTACATTGCTCGGTTCATATCTCACCTAACAGCCACATGCGAACCAATGTTCAAGTTGTTGAAAAAAGATCAGGCGGTCATCTAGAATGATAATTGCCAAAGGGAATTTGACAAAATCAAAGAATATCTGCAGGAACCTCCGGTATTGATACCTCCAGTAGCCGGAAGACCATTAATTATGTACTTAACGGTTCTTGAGAATAGCATGGGTTGCGTTCTCAGTTAACACGACGAGACCGGCAGAAAAGAGCACACCATATACTATATGAGTAAAACGTTCACAGATTGTGAGTCCCGTTACTCGATGCTGGAAAAAACGTGTTGCGCACTCGCGTGGGCTGCCAAATGTTTGAGACAGTATATGCTTAACCATAAAACCATGTTGATTTCAAAGATGGATCCGATCAAGTATGTCTTCGAAAAGCAAGCGCTTTCAGGCAGAATTGTCAGGTGGTAAATGGTACTGACGATTAACCAATGAAGTTTGAATTTCCTGACGAGGACATCATGTTCCTTAAGATGAAGGACTGCGAAGAGTCACTACCCGATGAGGGGCTAGAGAAGAGTTCTCAATGGCAATTGATATTTGATGGTGATGTTAGTTCGTATGGAAGTGGAATTGGGGCAATCATTACGACTCCCCATGGATCTCATATCCTATTCACTGTCAGGTTAACATTCCCGTGCACCAACAACGAAGCAGAATATGAAGCATGCATCATGGGCTTAGAAGAAGCCATTGATCTGAGGATCAAGAATCTTGATGTATACGGCGATTCAAAGCTTGTTGTTAACCAAATCAAAGGAGAGTGGGAGACTCGTCAACCCAATTTGATCCCCTATATGAATTATGCAAGGAGGTTGTTGCCCTTCTTTGATCAGGTGGAGTTCCATCATGTGCCAAGAGCAGAAAACCAGATGGCAGACGCTCTGGCTATGTTGGCTTCGATGTACAAAGTGAACTTCTGGAACGATGCTCCCAGAATTTTCATTTCTCGCCTCAGCAGGCCGGCTTTCGTATTCGCCATTGAAGAAGTTGTCGATGGCAAGCCGTAGTTTTATGATATACAAAACTTCCTCGAGAAACAAGAATATCCGCCAGGGGCTTCGGCCCAGGATAAGAAGACTCTGAGGAGGTTGTCTGGTAACTTTTATCTGAACCCAGATGGTGTGCTTTAAAGAAGAAACCATGACTCGGTGTTGTTGAGATGCGTGGACGAAAAGGAAGCAACGTTGCTTATGGAAGAGGTCCACGAGGGCACTTTCGGTACACATGCCGTGGGCATGCAATGTCTCAGAAACATTTATGAGCAGGGTATTATTAGCTAACCATGGAGTCAGATTGTTTCAAATTTTTGAAGAAATGCCATAAAAGCCAGATTTAAGCAGACAAAATTCATGTATCGTCGAGCCCGTTGAATGTTATGGCATCCCCGTGGCCTTTCTCTATGTGGGGCATTGACATGATTGGCAAGATTGAGCCAACCGCGTCTAACGAACATCGTTTTATTTTGGTAGCCATCGACTACTTCACCAAGTGGGTTGAAGCAGCCTCGTACGCCAATGTCACGAAGCAGGTCGTAGCCTGGTTCATAAAGAGGGACATCATCTGTAGATACGGAGTGCCCGAGCGAATCATTACTGACAATTGTTCGAACCATAACAATAAGATGATGAAGGAGTTATGCCAGAACTTCAAAATCGAACATCAAAACTCATCGCCCTATCGTTCGAAGATGAACAACACTGTTGAAGCGGCCAACAAAAACATCAAGAAGATAGTGTAAAAGATGGTTGTCACTTACAAGGATTGGCATGAGATGTTGCCCTTTGCTCTTCATGGTTATCCTACTACGGTACGCACTTCAACCAGGGCAACTCCTTTCTTGCTGGTATATAGTATGGAAGTTGTCCTACCATTGGAGGTCGAGATTCCCTCTTTAAGAGTTCTGGTCGATGTCAAGCTCGATTAGGCAGAATGGATACGAAACAGATTGAACCATCTCAGCCTGTTGGATGAGAAGAGACTAGCATCTATCGCATACGGTCGGTTGTATCAAAGCCGAATAAAGAAAGCTTTCGATAAGAAAGTGCACCCTCGAAGCTTTCAGACGGGCGACCTTGTGCTGAAGAAGATTCTCCTGCCACAATCAGATCACAGGGGCAAATGGACTCCCAACTATGAAGGTCCATATGTTGTGCGAAAGGTTTTCTCCGGAGGAGCCTTGTTGTTGTCCACCATGGATGGTGAGGATTTTACATCCCCTGTGAACGCGGATGCAGTTAAAAAATACTTTGCTTAAAATGACCCGCTGGAAAGAAAAAAGGATATCCAGGCAAAAATGGGGCATCCCGGCGAACCATAAAAAGAATAGGTTGGGAAAAAGTTAGGGATATAAATGAAAAGATGTAAACCCGCAAAGTCGAAAACCTGGAAAGGCGGCTTTGGAAAAAACGGGTATCCTGATGAATGAAAACCCGAAATTGAAAAACGGGTATCCCGGTTCCCGCAAAAGTCAGGGATTGAAAAAGCAAATGACTGCAATCTGCGTGTGATACTTCATTGCTTAGTGGATTGAGAGAATCTGCGGGCCGTTTATCCGAATCAATCTCTTCTGAAGATGGAGCATCGGAAAGACATCGAAGTCAGGCGAGTCATTGAGGGATCAGCTCATGGTGTTCGTCTACACCATATTGCTTATATGTTTGTACACTGTTATTTATTTCTGTACATATCTCTATGCTTTTACGCAGGTTTCTCTTTTCAGGGGTTGCATCTGTTGTAAAACTTTGCCTATTTACGGGCCATTTGTCAATAAAACATATACTATTGAGTATTTTCGTTTGTTTGGTTTTAATTTTTACTGTTTTGTTTATGAAAAACGCCCGATGTTTTTGATAAACTACACTTGCATAAACTTGCGGGCCTTGACCAATAACCGTTAAAACTTTGAATCATTTGAACAACGTCACTAATGACGACTGAGATATTCCCTTTGTACATGATGTCTTGTCTGGTTTGTTCATTTTTGTAGGGTTGTCCCCTTGGTTCATTTTGTCAGGGATATGTCCTCAATATGATCACCATATCCCTAGTAGAAGCATATGCAGAGTATTAAGCCTAATCCTAAGCGAGTCAGGGTTGGTTTTCTTTCCACCGAGCAGGTGTGGAATCTTCTCAGCGGGTTCAGGTGGGTCAGTCGTGTTTCCCCACAGAGTCTGAATATTGGATCACGAGCTTTGATTTATCTCCCCAAGCAGGGATACATCCCCCAACCAGAGTCCTTCCCAGCAGTTGGGGTTTGCATCCCTATCCCCAGTAGAGTTGTGTGCATATTAAAGGAGTAGTTAAAATGTATCCTCGTCCCTGGCAGTTGGCCGATACACGTTTACTCCCCGTAGATTCTAGGTATGTGCTTACTCCCCAGCGAGTCGAGATTAGGTTCCTTTCCACCAAGCAGGTATGGAATATTCCTCAGCAGCGGGTTAGCACGTGGTATTTCTCCAGCAGATTTCCTGTAAATTTTAGCTGTCAGAAGTTCAGACCGAGGTCTCCGGCAGAGTTGATTTCCCTGCAGAGTTGTATTCCCCCCCGCCGGTAAGATTGATCTCGGTGTCTGGTTGTCTATCCTTAGCTAGATGTCTCTAGGAGAGTCGTATCCTGGAAGGCCAGTCATGGCATTGCATTTTTTCAGCAAGTGAGAGGGGCTGTTTAGCAGGCTGTTTATTTCCCCAGGGGATTCGTCTATCTCCCCAGAAGAGTTCATTGTTTTGGAAAATCATTCGTGGCATTTTCCCAGCTGAGTTAGCCATCCAGCAGATTCGTCTCCTCATCATAAGTCCAATTGTTATTGGCACGGGTAACTACCCCTAGCAGGGTTGTTTCAGCCCCGGCGGAGTGGGTTTCTTTTTGGCAAATTTATTTTGTTGGAGCGGTTCCTTTGCATTTTGCATTGTGTCTATAACATCTACTCAGACGCGTAGCATTTCCATTTTGTATGGAGCATTACGCCATTTTCAAACATATGCATTCTGAAACATAAGCCAAGTCGTTACCTCTGTGCTTTCAGGTATATCTCCCACAGGTGATGGTTGTTCTTGCCCGTGTGGTTTTCAGTCCCGGCAGACTTGATGCGTTTATTTCGCCCTTGGTTTATGATATTTCCCAACGGCGTCGCCGGACTTTGATGTGTGATATTCTATTCTCCAAGTTCGTACAGGTGTTCAGACTTCGGCAGAGTATTTATGATAGATATGTCTATCTCATCATATGCTCCCCTGACTGGGTTGCTTGTTTAAGTTCCTCTTTGTTCCTCAGTAGAATGGCATGGCTATGTTTCCTCGCACTCTCAAAGCATATGTACTTCATCTCCAGTGAAGTTGCCTTGTGATCGTTATCCTCGGATGGTTTCAACTTCGTGTGGACCCGACCTTTAGGTTCGTTGGTCGCTTTTATCTAGCGGATTTCCGGCTTGATGTCGGACATTTATTAGCTTCAGCAGTTTTTCTAGCGGCAATGCCAGATCTTTGCGGTTTTCTAACGGCAATGTCCGATGTTTCTTGGGTTTTCTGGCAGCGAGGTCAGGTGTTTTGCGGATATTTTAATTTTTTCTGATAGCGAAGTCAGGGGGTTGTAGATCTTTGTGGATTTCTGGCGACAATGTCAGATGTTGTGTTTTCTGGTGGTGATGTCAGATCTTTGCATTTTATTTCTGGCGGCAATGTCAGATGTTCGTTGTTTCTGGCGGCAATGTCAGAGGTTTGTTGGTTTTCTGGCGGCAATGTCAGATGTGGTATTTGTTTGGCGGAGATGTCAAGCACTCATCAGTAGCAAGGTTTTCTTGCGGAAATGTCAGATGTTGTGTTTTCTAGCGGTGATGTCGGATCTTTACGGTGTATTTCTGGTGACAATGTCAGATGTTTGTTGGTTATGGCGGCAATGTCAGAGGTTTGGGCTTTCTGGCGGCAATGTCAGATGGTTGTTGGTATTCTGACGGCAATGTCAGATGTTTCACAATGTTGTGTTTGTTTGGCGGCAATGTCGAACCACCCCTCAACCCAGGGTCATCTAACGGTAATGTTAGATGTTTCGTGTTTTTCTGGTGGCAATGTCGGATGTTTATGGGTCTTTTGGGCTTTCTAGCCGCAATGTCAGATGTTTGTTGGTGTTCTGGCGGCAATGTAAAATGTTTCTCAACATTGCGTTTGTTTGGCGGCATTGTCAAACATTCTCTCAACCTGTGGTTATCTAGCGGCAATGTTATATGTTTTAGTTGTTCGAACGATAATGTTAGATGTTTCGGTTTTTCTGGTGGCAATGTCGGATGTTTACGAATCTTTGTGTTTTCTCTGATAGCGAGGTCGGATGTTGATCGGCTTCGTGGTTGTTTGGCGGCAATGTCAAGCGTTCATCAATTTCAACAAGTAGCCTGGCGTTAATGTTAGACATTTATTATCTCCAGCAAGTGGCTTGGCAGCAATGTCAGACGCTTATCAATTTTGTGGATACATGGTGGCAATGTTAGATGGTTGTGGATTCTGTAAATGCTTGACAACCATGTTAGGTGATTATCAGTTTCTCACCTATCCGGTTTTTGGGTTCGTACTCACTTTTATTTAGCAAAGGCCTGGTGGCAATGTCAGATATGCCTATCTTCGGATCCAATGTTTGTTGTTTCTTCTGCGGATTTCTGGCAGCAATGTCAGATTCTTTTGCCAAGCTTAAGGGTTGTGTTTGACGGCGATGTTAGAGGTTTTCTATTAACTTTGGGATCTCTCGGCTTGATGTCGAGGCCTGACGGCGATGTCATCTTTTAACTTGATGGCGATGCCAAGTGATGTTATCTATTTTGGGTTTATCCGGTGGTGATGTTGGATGTTTATTAGACTTGTTGCTCTGTCGGCGATGTCAGATGCTTACCATGCTTGTGGACGCCTGACGGTGATGGCGGAAATTTGTTATCCCCTAAAGAAGTTTGGCAACAGTGCCAAGTGACGTATATCAATCTTATGATTATCTGACAGCAATGTTGGATGCTTATCGACTCTGTGTTGGTC
This sequence comes from Lathyrus sativus, assembly GCA_963859935.3. Lineage (NCBI taxonomy): Eukaryota > Viridiplantae > Streptophyta > Magnoliopsida > Fabales > Fabaceae > Lathyrus > Lathyrus sativus. Next base: position 24,598 of record CAWUDS030007212.1, read on the forward strand.
TGACGACAATGTTGGATGCTTATCGACTCTATGTTGGTCT
>CAWUDS030007213.1:0-24619 GCA_963859935.3 Lathyrus sativus
GCGCTTTTAAAAGCGCTGCTAAAGGTATTCATATTATAATTTTAAAATACCCTCCAGAATTTTAATAGAATCAGAACAGTCACGCTAACTATTTCTTCTTTCTCTGGCGAACGAAAACACGAACCAACCACCACTGTTCATCGTCCGACCATCGCCTTCTTCCGTCCGATCATCCTTCCGACCATCACCGACCGTTCACCGTCCATTTTTGAGTTCATCCATCCGTCTGCATTGCCGGTCCACCATTGTTACGGTACGTGAAGCTTGCTCTGCTTTTCTTGTTTTTTTTTTTTTTTTTTTTATCTTTTCACCATTGTTGTTCTGATGATATAGGTGGTTTTATATAGATGTATTTGAACATAGTAGATGGTTTTATATTGTTGCTATTTGGTTTGTTGTTGTTGTTGTGTTATATATTGAAGGTTTTGTGTTATTTGTTTGTTGTTGTTGTTGTTGAGATATATATGATATTGTTGTTGTTGTTGATGTAAAATATGAGATATTTGAGTTTTTTGTTGTTGTTGTTGTTGTTGTTGTTGTTCTGATTGTTTTTGTTGTTGTTGTTGATATATATATATATATAGTTTAATATATGATATTTGATGTTTTTAATGTTATTGAGATATATTTGATATTTGATATTTGATATAGTTTAATATTTGATATATGATATTTGTTGTTTGTTGTTGTTGTAAAATATGATATTTGTTGTTTGTTGTTGTTGTAAAATATGAGATATAGTTTATATTTGATATAGATCGTGGTTATTGTTGTTGATATTTGTTGTTGTTGTTGTTGATATTTGTTGTTGTTGTTGTTGTTGATATTTGTTGTTGTTGTTATTCTGAATTACAGGTATATTATGTCCAGCAACGAAGAAACATCACATGATGGAAAAGAAACACCCAAAGACGTTGAAGGCGAAATTAAAAGAGGCATAACGATAATGAAAAGAATCATCCGTGCGAGAGATAAAGGTGTAAAGTACGATGTCCATTGGAATGAAAGAGATCAGTTGGTTGAGCCTAATGGTGCGCTGCTGACAAGTTATATTGGAGCAGTTGTACGTTCGCAAGTTCCGATTACTTGCGATAACTGGAGAATTCCTGCATTAGAAGCGGCTAAGGATAAAATTTGGACCGAGATTCAAGTATGAGATTTGATCATTTTTAATTATGCTGACAGTTACATCTTTAAATTAATTATACTAACATGTTATATGTATGTGTATTTGTTTGCAGAGATCTTTTAATATTGAGGATTCTAGGAGAAAATATTGTATTCAGTTGGCCGGAAAACGCTTGAGGGGATTTAGAGCGTTTTTAACCAACAAATATCTTAAAGATTCTGATGACAACTTTGTAGACTCGGAGCGTCCAGCGAAGTACGCTGATTTGATTTCGGATGCAGAATGGGAGACATTTGTTGCGAAGCGAAGAACCAAAGAATTTGAAGTAAGTACAACTTATCATGAACAATGTATAGTATATATACCTATTCCACAAACAAACTGATATGACTTAAACTTTTTTTTTCAGGTTAAGAGTGGCGTAAATCGGGAACGGGCATCAAACCCTGCGTATCCATATAGAAAGGGGCGTTTGGGATATGCACGCTTAGAACAAAAATTAGTAAGTGCATATATATGCTTTAATATGATCTATTTACAAAAAATAGTAAGTATACATAATAGGATATAATGCTTTATTGTTCGTCTTAATGCGTAGTTGGAAGAGGAGAAAAGTGATGCGACATCTCTTCCAGACCATGTCGTATGGAAGGCTGCCCGGGTGGGAAGAGATGAAGCCGTCCAAGAAGAAGTTCAACAAGTGTTTGAACAATGTGTAAGTACAACATTAGTTTTTGAACAAAGTGTTTGAACAAAGTGTATAAAATATTTAAATATGCTTTTATCTATATTTCAGGAGTCCCTATCCCAGACTATAACTCCTGCTGAAGACGATGATTGCAGGAGTTTATTGAGTCGGGTGTTGAATATTCCTGAGTACTCTGGGCGTGTAAGGGGCAAGGGATTTGGTGTCACTCCATCCAAACTGTATAAGCAGCCAAGGAAAAAAAATCCAACCAATAAAGAAGTGATGGCTACTTTGGAGGAAATGAAAGCTCAAATTCGTGAATTACAGAAGGATAAGGAGAGATACATGTCCGAAAGGCGCGCTCTAGAGGCCGGTAAAGCTACTAGTGACAAAGATAGTATTGGTTGTCCGCAGAAGCTTCCAGAGGTAATTGTATATATTACATTGAAATTAATTTAGCACATTTTTCTTAATTGACACATTAACTGATCATTATTTGTTTAGGGCATTTCACCTTGTCGACTATATTTATCGTCGCCGACTTATCGCATGGTTGGCAAGGGAAAGGTGCATAACACCCTGGGAGACTTACTTCACCATAAACCCCTCCCTGCTGGATTTTTGAAAGTATCTGTTGATATTGCATTAGAGGGGGGGGGGGGCGTTGTTGCCTATGCCAGACGATGTATCAGACGCAACAGTGGTGGGAGACGCGATAGGAGCTTATGTAGCATGGCCGGCGAATCTCATTTTCATAGATGATGAGGTAGGTTGAACCTTGTAATATTCCAATGTTTTATTACCCATACATGAAAGTTATTCTGACATTTACACTTTCTTATTGACATGATGATCTTAGACTCCCACAAAATCCAAAACAAAAGATGATAAAATTATTGTGCGGGATACCGATTCAGCTGCATCAAAGTTACAGGTACTAGTACTACAGTTTAAGTGATTATTTTATTATAAATTATTTACTGAACTTATATATGACTTTTAGGTTCTTGATCAGCAGTCGCAACAAGTCAGCAAGGGAAACATGCCTGAAACTTCCAAGGTGCCCAAAAAAAAGGTCGAGACAAAAAGAGCATTTGTTCCTCAATTTAGGTCGTGCCTTCAAACATATGTAGGGACAACAGACGTGCCTGAGGGCGGCATCCGTCTAATACATATGGATCAAGGTATTTTCGGTTTTGAATATTCCGAAACACTTGCTAAGGAGGATTTCGACCAGGTTTTCAAACATTTAGAATTGGGCGTCGGGGTTATGCATTCCTACATCAGGTACTTCGATCCATTTTAATTAGATAATTGAACATTTTAAAATTCGCTCGTTTAACTGAATAATCTAATGTTGATTATATTTTTTTTAGGCGCTTGTATGACAAGTTATTGGTCCCCGCTGATTTGACTTCAGTATTCGCATTCTTATCTGCTAGCAGTGTCAACTCACGGACAATAGACCAGACACCAGAAGCAGTCAAAGAGTACACAGTCCAGAGATTTATGGGTGCGAATACGGAGAAGTTGTTTATGTTGCCAGATAATACTGGCAATGGGTTAGTTTTTATTCTAAATTCATTTATTATAATTGTTCGACTTTTGCCATATTATATAACATTTCCGTCTAAACTGTTGTCTTATTTTATAGTGGTCACTGGTTGTTGGTCGCAATTAATCCGATTAAAGAAATAGTGTATAATATAGATTCATTGGATGGCGATACAAACAAATATGAAAATCTGAAGAACATGGTTGATACGTAAGTGATGATATATAGTGTTCTGAATAATTATATATGTTTATTTATTATGTGACATTGTTCTAAATATGTGTTTATATTATGTTAGAGTTATACAAATATACAGAGCACAGAGAGATGCAACAGTGCCAAAAAGCAGGGCTAGCAACATCAACTGGATCAGAGTGGAGGTATATTTTCCCATGTTTGACTGTTATAGTGGTTCTACTTATAAAACTATTTAAACTATATATCCTGATAAATGTTCGTTCGCTTTTTTCCTAATACAGTGTCCTCGTCAGCATGGTGGGATTGACTGCGGATATTTTGTACTGCGCTTTATGAAGGAAATCATTCTTTCTGGTCAATTAGAGATTCCAATCATGGTATGGATCAATTCATGAGTTATATGATTCATTTTGATAATTAACTAATATTTCATCTGAGTAATTAGTATTAAATCGTGCTTGTTCTGTTATATTATGTAGTATTTTGATGAATTCAAATGCGCTACGTACTCGAAAGTAAAATTGGAAGAAATTAAGGAAGAATGGTGTCAATTTATGATTGAGTTAAGAATTCTATAATGTATATTGGATTTGTAATTATGTGTAAATTGTATATTGTATATTGTGTATTGTATATTGTATAATGTACAATGTTTAAATTATGTGTAAATTATACTTGAGTTAATTATGTGTAAATTGCAAAGTGTTATTGTATAATGTACAATGTTTAGTTATATTGTGTTGAATTAAAGGCCAAGTGTTGAATTACAATGTTTAAAGGCCAAGTTATATTTAAGGCCTGAATTATAAGTAGGGAATTTAATTGTTATAAGCAGGGTTTGTCTAAAAATATATAAAAAATGTGATTTTTCAATTTTTTTTTTTAAAAACGTGAAGTATAGACAGCGCTTTTACAAGAAAGCGCTGCTAAAGGGAGAAAAATAGGCATAAAAAAGCGCTGCTATAGGTTAGGAAAGGAGGGGTCTAAGAAAGCGCTTTAAAAAAGCGCTGCTAAAGGGTGGTCTACAAAAGCGCTTTCATAAAGCGCTGCTACAGGGGGGGAGGGGGAGGGAGAATAGGCAGCGCTTTGAAAGCGCTGCTAAAAGTGATACCTTTAGCAGCGCTTTTTCCACAAAAAAAGCGCTGCCTTTACCTTTAGCAGCGCCACTTTAGGCAGCGCTTTAAAGCGCTGCTAAAGGTCAAAAAAAGCGCTGCTAAAGGCCATTTTTGGCATAGTGAATAGTAAAAGATCTCCACCCGATGTTACAATATCTGAGATACTATTCAGAACGAAACTACTAGCCGACTTAAGGTCCAGAGAAAAATAAATTAGAAAGCAAACAATTAAAGAGGCCGTCTATGCCATCCTCCATAAATAATAAGTAATTATTATTCCTCGGTCTCGACCTGATAATCATCTACATAAGTTCACGTATATGGCCACATTGAAACAAAGAAGGGGTGAGAATACATTATATGATTAGATGGTGTAAAAACATTAAGGATAGTATGAAATACATCATTTACAATAAATAACAGTTACATGAATTCAAAAACACAAACAAGATTAAATATGAAATGCATATCTTCTCTATTCACGTGCATGACTGTTAGATGCCAAATTTCGCTTATTTGATCTATCAAATATTGGCATCTTTCACTCCTTTTTGTCAAAAAAGTGTTGAAACATTATGAGAAAATCTCTTGGTACCTTTGATTTGTGTGTTATTGTGCAGGAATTAGGCACAAAACAAGTGAAAAGTAAGACACAAGAAATGGGCAAGGAAACCAAGACAGCATGCAAACAACAACAAGTTCGCCAGACGAACTTGCTAGCGAAGCTCCCTCTAGAACATCATAAAGTTCGCTAGGCGAACTATGAAACAAAGGACTCGCTAGGCGAAGTGGTAGCGAAGGCTTCACTAGGCGAAGAATTGCTCGCCTAGCGAATATTTGGAAATATCTTAGGGGCAGTTTGACTGTTCAGAGGCACCTCACGTGCCTAACTTATAGTTCGCTAGGCGAAGGATCTGTTCGCTGGACGAACATGACAGATCTTGAATGTACTATATAAGTATTTTTATTGCTTTTTAGGCACAAAACAAGTGAAAAGTAAGACACAAGAAATGGGCAAGGAAACCAAGACAACATGCAAACAACAACAAGTTCACTAAGCGAACTTGCTAGCGAAGCTCCCTCCAGAACATCATAAAGTTCGCTAGGCGAATTATGAAACGAAGGACTTGCTAGACGAAGTGGTAGCGAACACTCCCAGACTTGAGGCAGGGGCGAAATGACCATAAACTCGCTAAGCGAAGCTCACAGCGAAGGCTTCGCTAGGCGAAGAATTGATTGTCTAGCGAATATTTGGAAATATCTCAGGGGCGGTTTGACTGTTCAAAGGTACCTCACATGCCTAACTTATGGTTCACTAGGCGAACATGACAGATCCTGAATGTACTATATATAATGAAAATAATGTTAGTATCTTGTAAATAAAAAGTAAACATATAAGGTGAAATCCAAAACATGAGTTCTCAAACCTATCAATCTTTTTAGCTCACAGGAAACAAGAATACAATGGACAGAATATTAAGTAAAGATATATAATATATTTTATACAATTTAATAAATATTAAATTTTAATAAATACTATAAAATAAATTATTAATATGACTTTTTAACTCTAATAATAATAATAATTATAAAACAAAAAAAATGTTTTTTTAACGAAATTTATAAAGTAAAATATTAATACTTATTACCATTTAAACAAATTTTCAGTCTATTTATAATGGAAGTGATGCTAGTCTTGTAAGAACAAGCAAACACATAAGGTGAAATCCAAAAAATGGCGTCTCAAAATAATTTTCTTTTGGTTGTTTTATGCTTGAATGTAATTTTTATTTCTGGTAAGCGCAATTTTTTTCTCTCCTTTAAGTTTATTTTTTAGATAAATAACTTTCTAGTTTAAATTAAATATTGTTATTATTATATAGCTTAGGCCATGTAATATAATCACAACAATGTTATGAAGCTCAAATATTATTGTGTTGAAATTTGAAAAATAAAAATTTGATTCTTTGTTTGATTCAGAAATTGTTACAAGTTTGGAAAGTCCAACATCAGACAAAAGTCCAACATGTGTTCATGGGAGTAGTGACACAGTAGGAGGAGCTTGTTGCTTCTATCAACAACAATGTATTCAAAATTGTCCTACAAAGTGCATCAAAGAAGGATTTAGAAAAGGTGGACAATGTATTTTCCCAATTGGAAATGAGCAGTGTTGTTGTTATACATAACAAGTTATGTTGTATCCCTATGATTCTTAAAAATAAACTTTATTATCAATAAATTTTTAAAGTTTGAGTCTGATCTATAATTTATTATAATTTTTTTTGTCTGATCTAAAAATCTATTTTATATTAAAATTTTCAAATAATACATTTTACTTATTTTTTACATAAACAATAAGATATTTTATATATTATTTATTTAATATTGATAAGGATAAGATTAAAAAAAATTAATTTACATTATTTTTTATTTCTTTATATATAAAATATTGATGATAAAAAAGTATTATATAATTATCAGACTAATATAGTTACATACATGCACTTGCTTATAAATATACAATATATAGTATTTTAAATTTATTTAAAACTAAATTTTCATAATTACTGTCTTATACATAAGATAAAATTGTAAGACGCCTTTCATATTTATGCATCAAGTTATAAACTTATTTTATGATAACGTATAAATGACTAAATACAAAACTATATTTTTCTCGTGTTTGTATGACTCAATAAATATCTTGTATAAAACTGATTCAATCAAACCAATTCAAATTGCATTGATTTAATTTGGTTTGATTCGGTATTAATTTTAAACCAAACAAAATCGAACCATTCATATTTTTCTCTTACAATTCGAATGACTTTTATCATTAAAACTTCCAAAATCGAACTACAAACACTCAATAATTTCAATATAAGAAATTTATTATCACATGTGTATGTTATAATTTCATGTGAGAACATCATAATGAATGTGAACCATTAGATTTAAAATAAAATGGTAAAATTATGTATAAATTTTCTCTCTTTTTTTATTATTAAAATAAATGATTTAAATTAAAACATTATATTTCTGACTATCAAAATTTTCTCTCTTCTCAACCGTTTATTTAAATCTAATGGTTCAGATTCATTCTCATATTCTCACATAAAAATATCATTTTCAAAGCATATGTTTTAATATATATATATATATATATATATATATATATATATATATATATATATATATATATATATATATATATATATATATATATATATATATATATATATATATATATATATATATATATATATGTGGCCGTCTAAATTTAAACCAATCCAAATAAAAATAAATCAATTCAAAATAAAAATAAAAAACCACCAAAAATTGAATATTATTGAATGTGTGTGAATATCATTTTGCTAAAACTGCTTGATTCAAATCAGATTTCGGATTAACTTTTTAAAATCGATTCAATCTGAACCGAATCATGTATATATATTTTTATTTCTATTTTTAATATGATGTGTTGTTATAATATACTATTTGACAATACTTATTCTTTTAATACTATTTATTTGTTTAATTTAAACTATTTATTTTTATTATTTTATTTGTTTCAATCAGAGTCTATCATTCTTATTTTGTAATATTAATTTTTAATATATTATTATATGTTGTATATTATATCTAATATATTATTTATTATCATTTTAGAATCTATAAAAATTATATACTCTATATTTTAAATATTAAAAAAATCTAAATTAAACCACATAAATATATTTGAATCGGATGAATTTTTAGTTCAAAACCAATACAAAATTAATCAATATATATATATATATATATATATATATATATATATATATATATATATATATATATATATATATATATATATATATATATATATATATATATATATATATATATATATATATATAGATTTGGTAATATTTTAAAAATGAATGATTCTGGAAATTTTTTTTTTGTATAAATTGATTTTTATTTTATGCAAATTAGCTACTTCATTTCTTAAGAACTCACAAGTTTCACGTTTTTCCAATTTTAAAAATTCTTTTTAATACTAGCTATTCTTTCACCAATAATTTAATTGATTTTCCTAGAAATTTAATATACTCTTAAAAATTTAAATATTTATTGTCACTAAGACATTTTTCGGTCTATATTTATTGCATTATTTTAGTATTTATAATTGTTTTTCTTTTCTATGCATTTTTTTTTATGAGAAATGATATTTTTACACCCAATTCTTACTCCTACACCGTATTTTACTGTTCACCAATACGGTGAACAGTGAAATATTATAAAATTAAATATATATTTTTTTAAAAATCTAAAAAATTAATTTTTTTTTATTTTTAAATTAAATGATATTGATATGAAATTGTGTGATTAACCAACCTCATAACTCCATTAATCAACATTTTACATATTATTAACCAACTTAATTTATGGTTAAAATTATTTTTAATTCTGAGCGGTTATTAGCCAATTTCATCACTATATTAACCAATTTTTTATACTTCATTAACCAACTTTGTTTCATAACTTAAAAAACTATTCATGAATACTGTTCACGAGCACTGTTCACGGTACTGTTCATACACTATTGTGACACTATTTCGCATTGTTCATGCACTGTTCACCGTATTGGTGAACGGTGAATACGGTGTAGTGTAGGAATGGGTGTCAACATAGCATTGCTGTTTTTTTATGGCTTAATTGACGCATTGACATATAGTTATTTTTAATCTTTAAATATGTTTTCTGAAAACAATCCTTAAATCATTTTAGTGTTAATTTTTAAAATCAAATTTCATAAAAAAAATTCACAGAAAATTTATAGATTTTTCTACAAATTCTTATTTTAAAGACTAAAATTACAAAAATTTAACATTACGAGACTTTTTCAATATATATATTTAATGACTAAAATCTAAAATAAGCCAACTTAAAAAAAAGATTTATTTAAGTTTTTTTTTTCATTTATCATTAATTGTTTTATCTTTTTGAGTTTTTGTATTATGTTTCCTAATGAGGTAATTGGTGATAGAAATAGTTGTTTTCTTGACTTTTGGCCAAGTCTATAAAAGTTTCTATTTATTTTTAGTTTTTGAGATTTTGCAAATGGTAGGTAGATAAGGTTTAGGGCTCCATGTGGGATCTACCTTTTATTATTTGCCTATTATACATATTATTTTTTCTAATTTTTATTTGACTAAAATACATTTTCCATCCTTTGTTTTTATCTAAAATTAATTTTTTGTACTTTATGTTTTTTATTTAATTTAGTCCTTTATATTTAAAATAAATAAAATAAAGAACTAGTATGATATATTAAAGATTAAAAAGAATAAAACAAGACAAAAGAACAAAGTGAATATTAAGTAAAGGATATATAAAGAACAAAACATATATTTTTTGCATTTGACTATATATTCAATTTTAATAATTATTATAAAATAAATTATTAATATGACTTCTTAACAAAAGTCATAAAATGATATATTAATATAGTAAATTTTAATAATGATTATAAAATAAATAAGTAATATGACTTCTTAACAAAAGTCATAAAATAATATATTAATATTTATTAAAAAAGAATCACCATTAAGATAATTTTTAGCATATATAATGGAAATAATGTTAGTGTCTTGTAAATAAAAAGTAAACACATAAGGTGAAATCCAAAACATGAGTTCTCAAACCTATCAATCTTTTTAGCATATAAGTAATTTTTTTTTTCTATATATATTTATTAAGATATTAATTATGTTATCTTTTTTACAATACGCACTTAGTTATGTAATAAAAAAAACTCTCACATTTAAGTAATAAGTAGTACATGTCTCTTTCTTGTGTGTTAGTTAACTTTGTAATTTTATTTCAACGTTGCTTCTACTCTGAATTAAATTTAGAATTTAAAATTTATTTATATAAAAAAATGGTGGGTTCAATTTTTGTTATCGATATCATGACCTTTTTGTGCATAATATGTAGGTAGCTATGTATAAGTTCTTTAAATCTTGAGGTTTGTCATGATTTTGTTGTACCATCGAATTAATATACCTAATTTTTTAAAATTTAAAAAATATTTGTGATTAATAAATTAGTTAAAGTTAAATATTTTTAATAATAATTATAAAAAATGTAAGAACATTTCATCAATCATGAATTTAAAAATGAGTCACCATATTTTTACCTCTCCAAATATTATACTGAAAATATGTTGGTCACTAGACAAATAACAAAATAAAATAAATTGAACAATTTTTTTTTATGATAAATAAGCTAGTTTAAGTTATCTTTTTATCTTATAAATAAAAATAAAAATAATTATAATATAATTAATAATTTCAGCATAATACAGATTTCATGAAGAAAAAAAAAGTTATCGTTAAATTTATGATCAAATTCTATTACTTTAATGTGATATCTATTTTTTATATATTTTAAATTAGCAGTGACAAAACGAATTATGGTCTGTCGAATTGGTCCGCGCATCCGCTGAAAAATAGCGGATTGTGTTAAGATTTTGGACCTGCCTATCCGTCGTAGTCCGTCCCGCGCACCCGTTAGAACGTCTCGCAGACCACGACTCATTTTACCACCTTAGTTTCAACCAGTCATTTACCTATAAAAATCTTATAGTAGCAATGCAATGATATAATTAGATTAATAAATTAAGTTTGTTAAAAGAAATCATTATAATGAAATCAATAGAGAAAAAATAAAATATTTACTCACGGGTATGTTACAATAATAATGTGGTGACTCAATATTATAGATATAGTTTTGTGCATGCATAACCACTTTTTTTTCAAGAGAACTACTTAACAATGACAAATTCAACTAATAGATTATTATAGATCAACTAATATTATAAGTATAATTTAAATAGCCATAACATATTGTTGTGAATCGGATACCTTTAAATAAAGTATAAACAGTTTCTTAATAATCAAGAAACACACAAGGGTTAAAGTTAATAAAGAAGACAAGGTAAAACAACAAGGAACAATAAGGATTTGTTATTAAACTGTTATTCTTTCCTTTCTCTTAGAACAAGATTACAAGTATACAAGAATAACAAAATAACCTCTCTTCCTTGAAATTAGGATTTTATCTTCCTATTTTTCCTTATATCAAGATTGAGAAACTAGCATCCTATTTATAATAAAATAGCACACTAACCTAATGAACTTTTTAACAATTACCCATTATAAGCTAACTTAGGGTACAAGCTAACTTAAACAATTGGGCTTACAAGCAAGGTCCAATTCAACATGCTAACAACCCTAGCAATATTGACTAATGCATGTTAGAACAAACTTCGACTACAACACGCATTACTCGCGAACAGACTTCAACTATATTAGAGTTCGATCAAATATCTCACAAATTAAGTTTGTTAAAAGAAATCATTATAATGAAATCAATAGAGAAAAAATAAAATTTTTACTCACGGGTATGTTACAATAATAATGTGGTGACTCAATATTATAGATATAGTTTTGTGCATGCATAACCACTTTTTTTTTTTTAGAGAACTACTTAACAATGACAAGTTCAACTAATAGATTATTATAGATTAACTAATATTATAAGTATAATTTAAATAGCCATAACATATAATCACCTATTAAATAAAACCCAAATTTCATAAAACAAACCATATCAAAGTCTAATTTAATAGTTTTCCTTCGTCAAGAATTTCATAAAAGAAACATTTTCCAGTCTAATTCAAAAAAAATTTATATTATAAAAAATTGTCTAAAAAATAAGTGAAAAATCTAATTTAAATATATAAAAAAATTATTAATCTATTAAAAAATAAAATAAAAATAAAAAATAAAAAATAGGTTAGGCTTAATTCTCATGATAATTATCCGTTAACGAAACTATTTCAAGAACACTAATCGCAGTAAAACTAGATATTTAAAATTTTCTTTCAAATACCTCTCCAACTATACTTTGAACTGAAGTCTCTTTTTCGATTTTTTCCTCTTTTATTCGGACAATCATATTAAGCCATTTGCAATCATTAATGTCCCCACATGCACAAGATCGATCAAGAATTTTTTTTCAAGGCTCATCAAAATTTATTTTAAAATTTGTACTAATTAATTTTCAAATGAATTTTTTTTAAAAATTAATTAAAAAAATTAATAATTCATTTATTTATTAAATTAAAATGATATTAATAAATTAATTATCCAACCAATATTGCCAACTCATTAAAAATATTTTTTTTATCCTAATCATCACTAACACGTTTATAATAGGAGAGAGACCAACTAAATCTCAAATGATATAAAGTTTATGGATAAAAAATTGATTTTTAAAATAGAGAGATTAAAAGTTAAAAATTATTAAAATAGGAAAAAAATGCTAAGTTTTTCATTTATATTTAATTTTTGAGATTTTGTAAATAGTAGGTTGAGAAAGTTTAGAGCTCCAAGTGACCGTACCTTTTATTATTTACCTATTATACATCCTATCATTTCTATTTTTTGTTTGGTTAAAATATAATTATCATTCTTTATTTTTATCTAATACTAATTTTCGGTTCTGTATAATTTTTATTCAATTTAATCCTTTATCTTTTAAATAAAAAATAAATAAAAGAACTAGAATGATAGATTAAATATTAAAATGAATAAAAAAGATAAAAGAACAATATTTTTTTATGTTCAAATAATATATTAATGAAATTGACTAAAGCACATAGAAAACAATAATACAATGGATACAAATGAATATTAAGTAAAGATATATATTTTATACAATTTAATACATTTTAATAATTATTATAAAATAAATTATTAATATGACTTCTTAACAAAAGTCATAAAATAAAATATTAATATATATTACCATTATGAAATTCAACTAATAGATTAATATAGATTAACAAATATTATAAGTATAATTTAAAAAGCCATAACATGTAATCACCTATTAAATAAAACCCAAATTTCATAAAACAAACCATATTTAAGTCTAATTCAATAGTTTTTCTTCGTCAAAAGTTTTATAAAAGAAACATATTCCAGTGTAATTCAAGAATTTTTTATATTATAAAAAATTGTCTAAAAAATAAATGAAAAATTTAATTTAAATATTAAAAAAACTATTAATCTATTAAAAAATAAAGAAAAAAAAACAAATAAAAAATAGGTTAGGCCTAATTCTCATGATAATTATCCGTTAACGAAACTATTTCAGGAAAACTAATCGCGGTAAGATTACATATCTACATTTTTCTTTCAAATACCTCTCCAACTATACTTTGGACTGAAGTCTCTTTTTCGATTTTTTTCCCTTTTTATTCGGACAATCATATTAAGGCATTTGCAATCATTGATGTCCCCACATGCACAAGGTCGATCGAGAATTTTTTCAAGGCTCATCAAGATTTATTTTTTAAGTTGTACTAATTAATTTTCAAATGAATTAAAAAAATTTAATTAAAAATATTAATAATTCATTTATTTATTAAATTAGAATAATATTAATAAATTAATTATCCAACCAATATTGCCAACTCATTTAAATTTTTTTTTTATCCTAATCATCACTAACACGTTTGTAAAATAGGAGAGAGACCAACTAAATCTCAAATGATATAAAATTTATGGATAAAAAATTGATTTTTAAAATAAAGATTAAAAGTTAAAAATTATTGTGAAAAAAATGCTAAGCTTTTTATTTATATTTAATTTTTGAGATTTTGCATATAGTAGGTTGAGAAGGTTTAGAGCTCCAAGTGACCGTACCTTTTATTATTTACCTATTATACATCTTATCATTTCTATTTTTTATTTGGTTAAAATATAATTTTCATTTTTTATTTTTGTCTAATACTAATTTTTGGTTCTGTATAAATTTTATTCAATTTAATTCTTTATCTTTTAAATAAAAAATAAATAAAAGAAATAGAATGATAGATTAAATATTAAAATGAATAAAAAAGATAAAAGAACAAAATATTTTTCTTTTTATGTTCAAATAATATATTAGTGAAATGGACTAAAGCTCACAGAAAACAAGAATACAATGGGCACAAATAAATATTAAGTAAAAATATATAATATATTTTATACAATTTAATACATATTAAATTTTAATAATTATTATAAAATAAATTATTAATATGACTTTTTAACAAAAGTCATAAAATAAAATATTAATATATATTACCATTAAGACAATTTTTTAGCCTATATAATGAAAGTAATGTTAGTGTCTTGTAAATAAAAAGTAAACTCATAAGGTGAAATCCAAAACATGAGTTCTCAAACCTATCAATCTTCTTATTTTCTAATTGTTTTATGCATGAGCTTTATTATGATATCTGGTTAGTGAAATCTTTTTTATCTTTTGTAGTATATTTTTTAGATAAATAACTTACTAGTTTTAATTGAAAAATGTTATTGTCTTTGTTTGATTCAGAAATTGCTACAAGTTTGAAGACACCAATATTAGTTGAAAAACCAATATGTATTCATGGGAGTAATGTAGACCCAAGATTTTGCTGCATAGGGAGTTGTAGACCCACTTGTTCTAAAGATTGCACCAATAAGGGATATGTAAAAGGTGGAGACTGTAATTCTCAACCTAATCAATGTTGTTGTTTTGTATAATGAGTTACAATCTATCATTATGATTGTTGAAAAATAAAAAACGCAGAAGATTATGAATAAAAGCACTTTAAAATTTATATTTGTTCTTTTATATATATATATATATATATATATATATATATATATATATATATATATATATATATATATATATATATATATATATATATATATATATATATATATATATATATATATATATATATATATATATATATATATATATATATATATATATATATATATATATATATATATATATATATATATATATATATATATATATATATATATATATATATATATATATATATATATATATATGCTTCAAATTATAATGAGTCAAGATCTATTTTAGTTTTTTTTATAAAAATTATAGAATTTAAATTAATCATCAAAAAATAAAATATTTTATTTAATTCTTTTTAAAATTTTAATCGAATTATATTAGTCTCTATTAATTTTTTTAGACTATTTGCTTTTTTAATTTTTAAACTGTGACTGGACTATCATATATTATTTATATTTCATACATTTTTTTAAATAATTACATGGTTGTTCACGATTCATTATATTTTTTGGAGTCTTGAAGCCAAATCCCTTCAAGTTAAATCATAGTTATTTTACTACTAGATCAATCAATTTTTTTTTGTTAATGTTGTAAATGATGAATACTTAACTTAATATTTCATAATAAACACACATAAATAAATATTTACTTATTTCAAATGATACACAAATTTAAAATAAAATTAATAAAACGTAAATCTTAAATATAATTAATCAAATATAAATAATTTATTAATATTTAATTGAATTACTATTAAAATTGATTTATTATTATTTCATTTGAATTAACTAAATACTTGAAAAAAGTAATTGATTATTTAATTTGAAATAAATAAATAAATTAGTATTAAATTATTTTTTTAATTTGAAATAAATAAATATTTATTGGGCGTTATTTAAAATAGGATTTACAATTTATCAAACGACACACAAATAAATATTTACTTATTTTAAATTATTTTTTGTTTTATATTTATTTAAAATTGTTTAACATTAGTACAAATCATGAGAATTATCTATCACCAATTTACATTATCTTAAAGGTAAAGAGATAGGATGTAGCTTAAAGGTCTTTTGTTCAATTCCTTCTGAAAAAATTTTGTGACTTTTTTTATTTATTTATATTTTTTTAATTTGAAATTTTTAAATAAAAAAATTAATTTAATATTTAAAAAATAAAAAATAAAAAATAAAATTCAACGTGCTGTCCACGTAATTATTAAAAACTGCATGTGACATAAATAATACACATGACAATCCAGTCACGCTTAAAAGTCAGAAGAAAAACTAATTTGAAAAAAATATTAACAAATGACTAATATAACCGATTAAATTTTATAAAAATTAAATATGTTTTTTTATTTTATTTTCATAAGGATTAATTTGGGTTATATTATTTTTGTGAGACACTAAAATGGGTCTTCATTCTTATAAATTTTAATATTAATATATATTTTTTAAAAGTGTGGTAAAATAATATGTTTGATTTAAAATATAATATTGAACATATTAAGACTTAAAATTAGAAAATGAAATTCATCAAATATGTCTGAAACATTTAAAATTAAAAACCGACGAATAGCAATATGAGCTAACAGAGTATAACTCATTATCCTCCAAAGACCAAGTAAAACAATCCCTACTGAATCTATTAAAAAATCTAGCATGTAAAATAACATTAAGCTCCTTAAGTCCAGTAGCAATAACAAAATCATCAGGGAAAAAAGGAAACAAATTCCTTCAATGTCAGTCTAGACCACACCAAGAACCAACAACATCCACATAACTATTACAGAAAAGGAAAAAAAAAATTAATATATATCATGCTAATGTAAAAAATAAATAATAACAATAATAAATTTATGTATGCAACTTTGTTTGATTTTGAAAATTTTAGTCCCAAAATAAAAATTCATTAGCTTTTACTAAATCACATCTAAATATTTTTAATAATATTTAATTGTATGGAATTCTTATTTTTTTTAGACTGGATTAAGATTTTTATTTGGATATGTTTGAATTCAACCATGATCTACAATTAGTTTTTTAATTTTTTTTTTGTTTATAAGCAAAATGCATAATGAGAAGTATAAGAGTAACTCAATCTTTAATAAGAGAAAGAGATGAACTTTTTGCTTCATCTATAACTATATATAAAGAGGATACAAATTTTTAGAGTGATCTATTTTTGTTCCAAAATTGTCCTTTATCTTTTTTTTTTAAATAATTTGAGTGGTTGGTAACTTTTGTTGGTTACCAATTGAATAACTAACTTCCATCTTTCACAAAAAAAACTTACATCTATAACTTCCATTAATCATCGATTGTGACACAAGTTAAGAAACATCTTCTATTTCTTTAACTAAATTTCATCTCTTTCTCAATCAACATACTATTTTTTAAAAACTTTTTTCCATTCTATAGTTTTTTTTATTTATTCAATTTTGATCAATGATATTTTAATTTTTGAAGAGAAAATGAAGCTTATTTCCAATCAAGATCACATTCACCCCGGACGAAAGAAAACATTCTCATTACGGCTGAAATTTATTAGTAATAATTCATATTTTATTATATTATTTTCTTAAGCCCATAAGTTTGTTAGAGGGTATTTTAGTATTTTATCTTATTCTAGTAACCCTAGTTTTAGCCTATAAATAGGGTGACAATCATTGTAACTCTTAATCCTGTTTCTTCTGCCGTCATTCTCTTTAATAGAATATTTCCCTATTTTCACAATTTATTCTATCTTTGCACCAACAATTGGTATCTAGAGCTCCGGTTCAGATTCATTGGGAAACACGGGAAACACGAGTGAACGTGAGGTCTTGTGTGTTTGATTTTGATTCTTAGATTCGTGTTGAATCTTGAACAAAATCTGATCAGAATTTTATTCTGTGGGTTGGGGAAACACTGTGTGAGAAATCTGAGTGTATTGTGCAAAGTAGAAGATGAACGGAAACGGCAACATGAACACCAAACTTCCAATATTTGATGGTAAAAACTGGAATCGTTGGATGATCCAAATGCGTGTACTATTTGGTGCTCAAGATGTTCTAGATCTTGTCACTGATGGTTATGTTCCAGTAGCAGCAGATGCAACCGATGAACAGAAAAACGCGCAGAAGGAAGTAAGGAAGAAGGATCAGAAAGCATTGTTCTTCATTCATCAATGTGTGGATGTAAACGTGTTTGAGAAGATTGCAGACTCTACAACAGCAAAGGCTGCATGGGACACTCTGGTGAGATGTTATGGTGGTGACACATCAGTGAAGAAGGTGAAGCTTCAGTCCTTGAGAAAGCAATATGAGAATCTCAACATGAAGAATAATGAGAAAGTTTTGAATACATCTCCAGAGTGATTCTGATCACTAATGAGATGAAGGCATGTGGAGAAACTCTTTCTGAAGAAACAATCATGGAGAAAGTATTGAGATCCCTTACTCCTCAATTTGATTACATTGTGGTAGCAATAGAACATTCCAAAGATCTGAGCACAATGAGAATTGAAGAGCTGCAGAGCAGTTTAGAAGCGCAAGAGTTGCGTTTGACTGAGAGAACTTCTGAAAGGGAAGTAGAGCAGCAGGCTCTGAAAGCAATTTCTGATAGGAGGTATCAGAAGCAGTCAGAAGCCAAGAGAAGATCTGATGGTGGTCAGAAGTCAGAAACCTCAACCTCTGATAGACAAAAGAATGCTTAGAAGGGAAAAGAGAAGTATGACAAGAAGAAGATCCAATGTTACTGTTGTAAGAAGTTTGGTCACTTTGCTAGAGATTGTTGGTCAAACAAGGAGAAGAAATCAGAAGAAGCAAATATAGCCAGAAGTTCTGATGACGAATTTGTGCTATTGATGGCCTCTGAATCTGATGATCTGACAGACTGGTGGTATATGGACACTGGTTGTTCAAATCATCTTACTGGAAACAAGAAATGGCTGGTTGACTTTGACTCTGAAAAGAGAACAAAGATCAGATGTGCTGATGACAAATATCTTAATGCAGAAGGTATGGGAAATGTCAGAGTGACTCTGAACAATGGAAAAATAGCATTGATTCAGAATGTGTGGTATGTACCTGGCATCAGAAGCAATCTAATGAGTGTGGGACAATTAATTAAGAAAGGTTTCTCAGTTACCATGAAGGACAATCTTCTGAAGCTGTATGACTGTAATCAGAAGTTGATTATGGAGTCAGAACAGGGAAGGAATAGAACATTCAAGGTGAATGTCAGAACTGCAGACTCAGAGTGTCTTAGTGCAACAAGTACTGAGAAGGAGAGTGAGCTGTGGCACAGAAGATTTGGTCATTTGAATTTCAGAAGCTTACAACATCTGAATTCAAAGAAATTGGTACATGGAATTCCTGCAATTAAGAAGCCTGAAAAGTCATGCAAAGTTTGCATGGAAGGAAAACAACCAGGATTGCCATTTGCATCAGAAGTTGCTCCAAGAGCAAAAACATGCCTTGGGAGTTGTACACTCTGATGTGTGTGGTCCATTTCCAGTAGCATCAATTGGAGGGAACAAATACTTTGTGTTGTTTGTTGATGAATTCACAAGAATGACATGGGTATCCCTTATTAAGTTCAAACACGAGGTGTTTGATGAATTCAAGAAGTTCAGAATGAAGGCTGAGAATCAGAGTGGTCAGAATTTGAAGATTCTTAGAAATGATGGTGGAGGTGAGTATAACTCCAAAGAGTTCCAGAAGTTCTGTGAGGAGAATGGAATTGAGCATGAGGTTACTGCTCCTTATACCCTCAACACAATGGTCTTGCTGAAAGAAGAAACCGTACTTTGCTTGATATGGTGAGAAGCATGCTAAAGGAGAAGAAGCTTCCTCAGAAGCTCTGGGGAGAAGCTGTTGCCACTGCAACGTATGTACTCAACAGATGTCCTACGAAGAAGTTGAAGGAAATAGTTCCTATGCAGAAGTGGACTGGAGACAAGCAAAGTGTTAGTCATCTGAAGGTGTTTGGTTCTGTTTGCTATAAACATGTTCCAGAAGCCAGAAGACAGAAGCTGGATGATAGAAGCAAAGTGATGATTCTGATAGGGTACCACAGTACAGGTGCATACAAGCTCTATTGTTCAGAAACCAATAAAATTGAATTCAGCAGAGATGTGATTGTGAAGGAATCAGAAGTTTGGAATTGGATAAGTTTCAATCTGATTCTGATGTTAGAACCTCTGAAGAAAGGCCAGAGTTAAGAATTTCTGAAGTTGAAGTAAACCCTGATATTGACTCTGACTCTGATACTGATTCAAAATCTGAAGAAGACTCAGAAGATGAAGGTGACCCAGATGACCCAGACTCTGATGATTCAGACTCTGATGGCAATCCAGATCTTGGTGGCAATTCAGACTCTGGAAATATGCCAGACTCTGAAGATGTCAAAGCTCTGGAGGTCAATCATATGAAGCTAGAAACTCTGAAGCTCAAGACTCTGAACAAGTTCAGAGACCACAAAGAATCAGAAGCGTTCCCAGAAGATTTGCAGAATTTGACATGCTGCAAGACACCGAAGTAGACTCTGAAGGAGAAGTTATTCAGTGTGCCATGTTAGTAGACTCTGAACCTATAAGTACAGAGGAGGCTCTTAAGCAGAAGCTCTGGCTGAAGGCCATGAAAGAAGAACTTGATGCTATAGAGAGAAACAAGACTTGGAAGCTGGCAGAACTTCCAAAAGACAAGAAAGCCATCAGCGTCAGATGGGTTTTCAAGCAGAAGTTAAAGCCAGATGGCTCAATTGGCAAACATAAAGCAAGGTTGGTAGCCAGAGGATTTCTACAGAAACCTGGGCTGGATTATTCTGAAGTGTTTGCACCTGTAGCAAGACATGAAACAATCAGAATGGTGATTGCAATAGCTGCTAACAGGAATTGGCCTCTGATGCATTTAGATGTAAAATCTGCATTTCTGAATGGTCCATTAGAAGAAGAAGTTTACGTGTCACAACCTCCTGGATTTGTGAAAAAGAATCAGGAAGGGATGGTGTACATATTATACAAAGCTCTATATGGATTGAAACAAGCGCCCAGAGCTTGGAATCAGAAGATTGATTCATTTTTCAAGAAGCAAGGCTTTCAGAAATGTGAGATGGAGTACGATGTCTATGTTCAGCATACTCCTGAAGGCAATATGACTCTGGTATGTTTATATGTTGATGATATACTGCTGAATGGAAGTTCTGAACAGGAGATAGCCAAGTTCAAGAAGGTTCTAATGAATGAATTTGAAATGACTGATCTAGGCAAAATGATATACTTTCTAGGGATGGAGTTCAGATATTCTGAGAAAGGTATCATTTTGCATCAGCTCAAGTATGAATTAGAACTTCTGAAGAGATTTGATCTGAAGAATTGTAAGATGGTTGTCACACCTTCTGATACAAATCAGAAACTGGATTCAGACTCTGAAGGAAAGGATGTGGATGCTACAAACCTTCAAACAGCTGGTTGGTTCTCCTGAGGTATCTGTGCAATACCAGACCTGATATTTGCTACTCAGTTGGGATGGTTAGTAGGTTCATGAGTAAACCTAAGTGGTCCCATTACCAAGCTGCTGTCAGGATTCTGAGGTATATCAAAGGAACTCTGAAGTATGGAGTGTTATTTCCCTCTGGAGGAAATAATGAGTCAGAACTTCTGAGTTATTCAGACTCTGATTGGTGTGGAAACAGAGTTGACAGAAGAAGTACATCTGGGGTACTTGTTCAAATTTCTGGGAGGTCCCATTTCTTGGTGTTCCAAGAAGCAACCTGTTGTGGCATTGTCAACCTGTGAAGCTGAATACATTGCAGGTGCTGTTACTGCATGCGAAGCTGTGTGGATTCTGAATCTGTTGCAGGATCTGAAGATTAAGGTAGACAAACCTCTGAAGTTGATGATTGACAACAAGTCTGCAATCAACCTTGCCAGAAACCCAGTGCCGCATGGGAGAAGCAAGCATATTGAGACCAAGTATCATTTTCTGAGACATCAAGTTCAGAGTGGAGTGTTAGAAGTTGTACACTGCAGCACTCAGAAGCAGTTGGCAGATGTTCTGACGAAAGCTATCAAGACTGATCAATTTCTCAGATTAAGGGATGGAATTGGTGTTACAAGTTTTGATGGAATATGAATTAAGGGATGGTATTAGTAATAATTCATATTTTATTATATTATTTTCTTAAGCCCATAAGTTTGTTAGAGGGTATTTTAGTATTTTATCTTATTCTATTAACCCTAGTTTTAGCCTATAAATAGGGTGACAATCATTGTAACTCTTAATCCTGTTTCTTCTGCCGTCATTCTCTTTAATAGAATATTTACCTATTTTCATCATTTATTCTATCTTTGCACCAACAAAATTCACAAACATATGAAAATGATACTCCATGGCAGAAGTCATACGTACTACCATTAATTTTAACACACCATAATATGACTATGATAAGTTAAGTTCTTTGATTTTGACAGTCCAATGTATTAGAAAATATGTTGAATAAATCGGTTATGATATCATTATGCAATATGACATTAAAGTGACGATAGCATTATGCTATTATGTTGACAATATGAATATTATGTTCATGTCTCATAATGTAATATTTTATTTAAAATTATGTTTCTGAGTGAGAGAATGATATATATATATATATATATATATATATATATATATATATATATATATATATATATATATATATATATATATATATATATATATATATATATATATATATATATATATATATATATATATATATATATATATATATATATATATATATATATATATATATATATATATATATATATATATATATATATATATATATATATATATATATATATATATCACGTTTATATTAAAATTGAATAGATGCATATAAATGCATATTTGAAACTTTTGATCTGAGAACAATTAGATATTTCTTGCAAAAATAAAATCAAAATGCTGACTTAAAGGTACTCAAAAATAATAAAATTGTCAATCATATGTAACATTCATTCAATTACAGAGCAGTTATTTGAATTATTTAAAAAATTAATAATTATATTTAGTTAAGTTGTAATGGATTATAGTGACAGTGAGATTTTTTTTTGACATATTTTATAGTCTCTTTTATTCCATTTATATTTTGCTTATGTTTTTTTTTAAATAACAAGAGTACTTTTAAGTTGAAATAGAATAAATGTTTATATTTTTCAAACCATGTTATTCATAACAAAATTCGCTTTTGGTAAAAATCATAAAGCTTGAATAAGATGAATTTGAGAGTATTTCTCACTTTTCATTTTCTAAACATCATCTAACTTGATTTAATATATGTGCAATTTTGTATCACAATATTTTTTCTTGCAATTACAAATATTACATTCTTTTTTCAAATCTATATTAGCTTTTTTTATTTTTGACAATAAATGTTAACACTTAGTTGTAAATATAATGCTCTAAATATGAATATTCTTTTTATTTGCTACTGAATCAAACTCTTTTATTTGTTTAGTTTTTCTTCAAACACTTTTTATTTGTTTAGTTTTTTTTTTCTGACGGTAAATATTAAATATATTATTTTTAATGAGTTTGGTGAAAGTATATGCATGCTTATATTTTAAATATTTTAGTGTAGCTTTGTATTTGAATCTTTACAAGGTACAAAAATAATATATTACACTAATTACTATTACTTTCACTATATTTTTCTCTAAAGCAATTCTAATATGAGAGTCTTGCATTTTTTCTTTACTACAGAAAACAATTGCAGGGAGAGAGAAAATTCTCAAGATAAAGATTTTATGTTCGGACCTTTCTCTTAAAGAACGTTATTGATTACACAGTATAAATAGTAGTTTGTATTCTTCGGTTATTTAATATAATTTAAAATAACTTTGTTTATCATTTTCAAAAGGTAATAATATTATTAGCATATTTAGACAACATATTTTTTTTATCTAAATTTTATTTAATTCGGTATGTTTAAAATAATAGTAGCATTAATATATAGTTAATTCACTAAAGTATTTTTAATATATATACATTTATCACCCTGATTTTAAGACTACTTGAGAATATCTAAAAACATTATTTTTAATTAATCTTAAGTATGATAAAAACTTCATACAAAATATACACACGTTTATCTAAACGGGCATCCCGTGCCCGTTTGTCCGTTTTTTTATTGTTATTATGCGTTAAAATATTAAATCGATACTTTTTTAAAATTTTGTGATATGTACTCATGTGCCTATTT
>CAWUDS030007214.1:0-2500 GCA_963859935.3 Lathyrus sativus
CCCATAAAGATATTGAATAGAATGAACTATTTTTCTTTCCATTGAAATTTTGAAAATGAACGTTTAAATATCCTTCAAAAACAAGTAAATAAATTCGAAACATATAAAATGCTGTTAATCCTGCGGTGGAACAAGCTATTATTGCGAAAATTGGTGAATACAACCAACTATCATTAAGAATCTCATCCTTGGACCAAAAACAAGCAAAAGGTGGGATACCACAAAGAGAAAGTGTACCTATTAAAAAAGCCATTTTTGTAATTGGCGCATGTTTTGTTAAACCGCCCATAAGAACCATATTTTGACTTTTATCTGGAGAATATCCAACAATAGCTTCCATTGAATGAATAATGGATCCAGATCCTAAAAACAACAATGCTTTTGAATAAGCATGAGTAATCAAATGAAATAAAGCGGCTCGATAAGAGCCCATACCTAAAGCTAACATCATATAACCCAATTGAGACATTGTAGAATAGGCTAAATTTTTCTTAATATCTTTTTGAGCAATAGCGAAAGTAGCTCCTAATACTACTGTTATTATACCTATCAAAGCTATTCCAGTCATTATGGAGGGTATAACTATGAAAAGAGGAAGAAGTCGAGCTACAAGAAAAATTCCCGCTGCTACCATAGTCGCAGCATGTATAAGAGCAGAAATAGGAGTAGGACCTTCCATAGCATCTGGTAACCATACATGAAGAGGGAATTGGGCAGATTTTGCAACGGATCCGCAAAATAACAAGAGGGCACACAAAGTAACAAAAATAATATTTACCTCATTCTTATAAATTAAGTTATTGAATATTAGAAATAAATCCCTAAATTCCAAACTACCGGTTATCCAATAAAAACCTAAAATTCCTAATAAGAAACCAAAGTCCCCTACACGATTCGTTACAAACGCTTTTTGACAAGCATTTGCCGCAATAGGACGTGTGAACCAAAAACCTATTAATAGATAAGAACACATTCCAACCAATTCCCAAAAAATATAAACTTGTATCAAATTGGAACTAGTAACTAATCCTAACATTGAAGTATTAAAAAAACTCATATAAGTAAAAAATCTCAAATAGCCTTGATCATGAGACATGTAACTATCACTATAAATTAGAACCAGAATACCAACAGTAGTTATTAATATTGACATAATAGAACTAAGTGAATCGATCAAGTAGCCAAACTCTAAAGAAAGATCATTATTTATAGTCCAAGACCATACATATTGATAGATAGAACGATTCTCGATTTGATGAATCGATAAATCGATCGAAAAAATCATAACTATGGTTAACAATAAAATACTAGGAAAAGCCCACATACGGCGAATATTTTTTGTTCCCGTGGGAAAAAGTAGAAGTCCTACCCCTATTAAAATAGGAATTGGAAGAGGGATGAAAGGTATGATCCATGAAGATTGATGTGTATATTCCATACAAAAAAAAGAATAAAAAATATTTAGATTCTTTATGAATTTTGTTTCTTATTCGTTTGTTTTATCTCTTTTGTTTGTAAAGGGGTTCGGTTAATAAAAAAGTGGATATAGAAATAGAATTGGATATTCTTAATTGTTCTGAATCTTTGCACAATACAATGGTTGGTCCCAATATTGGAAAGTACAAAGTGAAAACCGGCCAATAAGAAAATTCCTAGTGAAAAAAAAGAGTATTTAAAGTAATATATTCATGAATCATCAATATTATCTATGAAAAATTTGGAAAAGGTTTATAATATTCAATGTTTTTACTTTACCTTTTGATCGAAAAAAAAGAAAGAGGGAATTCCGATAGATAAGACATACGGCTAATTGCAGAATAATTCGTGTTCATTTACAGAACAAATGTCTTTCACATCAAACTATAGCAACGAAAAAACTATACTACTTGTATGCCAGTTCCCAAAAAACGCACTTCTATATCAAAAAAAAAAATTCGTAAGAATTTTTGGAAAAAAAAAGGATATACGGCAGCATTGAAAGCCTTTTCATTAGCTGAATCTATTTTTACAGATAACTCAAAAAGTTTTCAAATAAAAATGTTGGACTGGAATACTATGAATTAGCTCTATTCAAAGAGTATTGTTTAATAGTAATTTTATACTAATTAATACTATTATGGAAGAGTAAACATCTATTTAGAATATATTAAATATTATTCTAGAATATATTCTATATTCTAATCATAATAGATATCTTTTCAACATAGGTCATCGAAAGGATCTCAAAGACCCACCAAAGCACGAAAGCCGGGATTTTTCACAAAATAGATTCCTATTCAAAGAGAGCATAACCGCATGGATAAGCTCACACTAACCCGTCAATTTAAGATCCAATTCGGTATTTTCTTTGGGAAATATTGGGAAGGAATTGGAATGTAATAATATGGATTCATACAAAAAAAAGGTTTTCTATTGATTGAAACAGTTGATTAGAAGATCATAATTGGATCCACATATGTTTGGTAAAAGTAAAAAGAATAATTTTCTCCTTTGAGAATAA